>JAWPHD010016114.1:0-25000 GCA_037043455.1 Cyrtodaria siliqua | reverse complement strand
GACAGAGACCTAGACAGACATACAGACAGACAAACAGAGAGCCAGACAGAGACACAGACAGACAGACATACAGACAGACAGACAGACATACAGACAGACAAACAGAGAGCCAGACAGAGACACAGACAGACAGACAGACAGACATACAGACAGACAGACAGACAGACTGACAGACAGACAGACAGAGACCCAGACAGACAAACTGACAGACAGACAGACAGACAGACAGACAGACAGGCCAGACAGACATCCAGACAGACAGACCAGACAGAGACCCAGAAAGAGTCCCAGTCAGACAGACAAACAGAGAGCCAGACAGAGACACAGACAGACAGACAGACAGACAGACAGACAGACAGACAGACAGACAGACAGACAGACAGACAGACAGACAGACAGACAGACAGACAGACAGACAGACAGACAGACAGACAGACAGACAGACAGACAGACAGACAGACAGACAGACAGACAGACAGACAGACAGATAGACAGGCCAGACAGAGAGCCAGACAGAGACCCAGACAGACAGACAGACAAACAGAGTGCCAGACAGAGACACAGACATACAGACAGAGATCCAGACAGATAGCCAGACAGGCCAGACAGAGACCCAACCAGACAGACAGACAGACAGACAGAGAGTTAGACAGACAGAGAGCCAGACAGACAGACAAACAGACATAGACCCAGACAGAGACCCAGACAGACAGACAGACAGATAGACAGACAGACAGACAGACAGACAGACAGAATACAGACTGACAGACAGACAGACAGACAGACAGACAGACAGACAGACAGACAGACAGACAGACAGACAGACAGACAGACAGACAGACAGACAGACAGACAGACAGACAGACATAGAGCCAGACAGAGACAAACGCAGTCAGTCAGACAGACAGACAGACATACAAACAGAGACCCATACAGGCCAGACGAAGATCCAGACAGAGACCCAGACAGACAGACAGGCCAGACAGACAAACAGACAGACAGGCCAGACAGAGACCAAGAAAGAGACCCAGACAGACAGACAGACAGACATACAGAGAGCCAGACAGAGACCCAGACAGACAGACAGACAGACAGACAGACAGATAGACATATAGACAGGCCAGACATAGCGCCAGACAGAGACCCAGACAGACAGACAGACAAACAGAGAGCCAGACAGGCCAGACAGAGAGCCAGGCAGAGATCCAGACAGAGACCCAGACAGACAGACAGACAGACAGACATACAGACAGACAGATAGACAGGCCAAACAGAGACCCAGACAGACAGACAAACAGAGAGCCAGACAGAGAGCCAGACAGAGACACAGACATACAGACAGAGAGCATGAAAGATAGCCAGACAGGCCAGACAGAGACCAAGACAGACCAGACAGAGAGTGAACAGAGACCAAGACAGACAGACAGACAGACAGACACAGGCAGACAGAGAGCCAGACAGAGACACAGGCAGACAGACAGACAGACAGACAGACAGACAGACAGACAGACAGACAGACAGACAGACAGACAGACAGACAGACAGACAAAGAGCCAGACAGAGACCCAGACAGACAGACATGCCAGAGAGACAAACAGACAGACAGGCCAGACAGAGACCCCGAAAGAGACCCAGACAGACATACAGACAGACAGACAGAGAGCCAGACAGAGACCCAGACAGAAAGACTGACAGAGACCCAGACAGGCCAGACAGAGAGCCAGACAGACAGACAGACAGACAGAGAGCCAGACAGACAGACAGACAGAAAGCCAGACAGACAGACAGACAGACAGACATAGACCCAGACAGAGACCCAGACAGACAGACATATAGCCAGAAAGACAGCCCAGACAGAGACCCAGACAGAGACCCAGACAGACACACAGAGAGCCAGACAGACAGACAGACAGACAGACAGACAGACAAACAGAGACACAGACAGACAGACAGACAGACATACATACAGACAGACAGACAGACAGACAGAGCGCCATACAGAGACCCAGACAGACAGACACACAAACAGAGAGCCAGACAGGCCAGACAGAGAGCCAACCAGACAGACAGACAGACAGACAGACAGAGAGCCAGACAGACAGACAGACAGACATAGACTCAGACAGAGACCCAGACAGACAGACAGACAGCCAGAAAGACAGCCCAGACAGAGACCCAGACAGACAAACAGAGAGCCAGAGAGCCAGCCAGACAGACAGACAGACAGACAGACAGACAGACAGACAGACAGACAGACAGACAGACAGACAGACAGACAGACAGACAGACAGACAGACAGACAGACAGACAGACAGACAGACAGACAGACAGACATACAAACAGAGACCCAGACATGCCAGACAAAGAGCCAGACAGAGACCCAGACAGACAGACTAACAGAGACCCAGACAGGCCAGACAGAGAGCCAGACAGAGACCAAGACAGACAGACAGACAGACAGACAGACAGACAGACAGACAGACAGACAGACAGACAGACAGACATATAGACAGGCCAGACAGAGCGCCAGACAGAGACCCATACAGACAGACAGACAAACAGAGAGCCAGACAGGCCAGACAAAGAGCCAGGCAGAGACCCAGACAGACAGACAGAGACCCAGATAGACAGACAGACAGGCCAGAAAGAGAGCCAGACAGAGACACAGACAGACAGACAGACAGACAGACAAACAGAGAGCCAGACAGAGACACAGACAGACAGACAGACAGACAGACATACAGACAGACATACAGACAGACAGACAGACAGACAGACAGACAGACAGACAGACAGACAGACAGACAGACAGACAGACAGACAGATAGACAGGCCAGACAGAGAGCCAGACAGAGACCCAGACAGACAGACAGACAAACAGAGTGCCAGACAGAGACACAGACATACAGACAGAGAGCCAGACAGATAGCCAGACAGGCCAGACAGAGACCCAACCAGACAGACAGACAGACAGACAGAGAGTTAGACAGACAGAGAGCCAGACAGACAGACAAACAGACATAGACCCAGACAGAGACCCAGACAGACAGACAGACAGATAGAAAGACAGACAGACAGACAGACAGACATACAGACTGACAGACAGACAGACAGACAGCCCAGACAGAGACACTGACAGAGACCCAGACATACAAACTGAGAGCCAGCCAGACAGACAGACAGACAGACAGATAAACAGAGAGCCAGACACAGACAGACAGACAGACAGACATACAGACAGACAGACAGACAGACAGACAGACAGACAGACAGACAGACAGACAGACAGACAGACAGACAGACAGACAGACAGACAGACAGACAGACAGACAGATATACAGACTGACAGACAGACAAACAGAGAGCCAGACACAGACAGACAGACAGACATAAAGACAGACAGACAGACAGACAGACAGACAGACAGACAGAAAGACAGCCCAGACAGAGACACAGACAGAGACCCAGACATAAAAACAGAGAGTCAGCCAGACAGACAGACAGACAGACAGACAGACAAACAGAGAGCCAGACACAGACAGACAGACATACATACAGACAGACAGACATACATAGAGCCAGACAGAGACACAGGCAGTCAGTCAGACAGACAGACAGACATACAAACAGAGACCCATACAGGCCAGACGAATATCCAGACAGAGACCCAGACAGACAGACAGGCCAGACAGACAAACAGACAGACAGGCCAGACAGAGACCCAGAAAGAGACCCAGACAGACAGACAGACAGACAGACAGAGAGCCAGACAGAGACACAGACAGACAGACAGACAGACAGACATACATACAAACAGAGACCCAGACAGGCCAGACAAAGAGCCAGAGAGATAGCCAGCAGAGAGCCAGACAGCCAGCCAGCCAGACATACAGACAGACAGACACACAGACAGACAGACGGAGACACAGACAGGCCAGATAGGCCAGACAGAGAGCCAGAGAGATAGCCAGTAGAGAGCCAGACAGCCAGCCAGCCAGACATACAGACAGACAGACAGACAGACAGACAGACAGACAGACAGTCAGAAAGAGAGCTAGACAGAGACACAGACAGACAGACTGACAAACAGAGAGCTATACAGAGACACACACAGACAGACAGACAGACTGAGAGACAGAGACCCAGACAGGTCAGACAGAGAGCCAGACAGAGACCAGACAGACTGACAGGCAGATAGATAGGCCAGACAGAGACCCAGACAGAGACCCAGACAGACAGACAGGCCAGACAAACAAACAGACAGACAGGCCAGACTGAGACCTAGACAGAGACACAGAGAGACAGACAGACAAAGACCCAGACAGGCCAGACAGAGAGCCAGACAGAGAGCCAGACAGACAAACAGACAGACAGACAGACAGACAGAGAGCCAGACAGACAGACAGACAGATAGACAGGCCAGACAGAGAGCCAGACAGAGACCGATACAGACAGACATACAAACAGAGAGCCAGACAGAGACACAGACAGACAGACAGACAGACAGACAGACAGACAGACAGACAGACAGACAGACAGACAGACAGACAGACAGACAGACAGACAGACAGACAGACAGACAGACAGACAGAGACCCAGACAGGCCAGACAGAGAGCCAGACTGAGACCCAAACAGACATACAGACAGACAGACAGACATACAGACAGACAGATAGACAGGCCAGAAAGAGAGCCAGACAGAGACCCAGACAGACAGACAGACAAACAGAGAGCCAGACAGACAGACAGACAGACAGACAGACAGACAGACAGACAGACAGACAGACAGACAGAGAGCCTGACAGACAGACAGACAGACAGGCCAGAGAGAAAGACAGACAGAGAACCAGACAGAGAGCCAGACAGAGAGCAAGACAGATACCCAGACAGACAGACAGACAGACAGACAGACAGACAGACAGACAGACAGGCCTGCCAGATAGCCAGACAGACAGGCCAGACAGAGACCCAGACAGAGACCCAGACAGACAGACAGACAGACAGAGACCCAGACATAGACCCAGACAGACAGACATACAGATAGACAGACAGAGACCCAGACAGGCCAGACAGAGAGCCAGACAGAGACCAAGACAGACAGACAGACAGACAGACATACAGAGAGCCAGACAGGCCAGACAGAGAGCCAGACAGAGAGCCAGACAGACAGACAAACAGATAGACAGGCCAGACATAGACCAAGACAGACAAACAGACAGACAAACAGAGAGCCAGACAGACACACAGGCAGACAGACAGACAGACAGACAGACAGACAAAGACCCAGACAGGCCAGACAGAGAGCCAGACAGAGACCCAGACAGACAGACAGACAGACAGACAGACAGACAGACAGACAAACTGACAGACAGGCAGACATACAGACAGACAGACAGACAGAGACCCAGACAGGCCAGACAAAGAGCCAGACAGAGACCCAGACAGACAGACAGGCCAGACAGACAGGCCAGATAGAGACCTAGAAAGAGACCCAGACAGACAGACAGACAGACAGACAGACAGACAGACAGACAGACAGACAGACAGAGAGCCAGACAGAGAGCCAGACAGAGACCCAGACAGACAGACAGACAGACAGACAGACATACAGACAGACAGAGACCAAGACAGATCAGACAGAGAGCCATACAGAGACCCAGACAGACAGACAGACAGACAGACAGACAGACAGACAGACAGACAGACAGACAGACAGACAGACAGACAGACAGACAGACAGACAGACAGACAGACAGACAGACATACAGACAAACAGACAGGCCAGACAGAGACCCACACAGAGACCCACACAGACAGACATACAGAGACCAGAACGACAGGCCAGACAGAGAGCCAGACAGAGAGCCAACCAGCCATCCAGCCAGCCATCCAGCCAGCCAGCCAGCCAGACAGAGAGACAGACAGACAGACCAGACAGACAGAGACCCAGACAGACAGACAGACAGACAGACAGAGAGCCAGACAGAGACGCAGACAGGCAGACAGAAAGACAGACAGAAAGACAGACAGAGAGCCAAACAGAGAGCCAGCCATCCAGGCCAGCCAGCCAGCCAGCCAGACAGACAGACAGACAGGCAGACAGACAGACAAACAGACAGGCCAGACAGAGACCCAGACAGAGACCCACACAGACAGGCCAGACATATAGATACCAGACAGACATGCCAGACAGAGAGCCAGACAGCCAGACAGACAGACAGACAGACAGACAGGCCAGACAGAAATCCAGACAGAGACCCAGACAGACAGACCGACAGAGAGTCAGACAGAGACACAGACAGGCCAGACAGAGAGCCAGACAGAGAGCCAGAGAGACAGACAGACAGACAGAGAGCCAGACAGAGACCCAGACAGGCTAGACACAGAGCCAGACAGAGACCCAGACAGACAGACAGACATACAGACACAGACCCAGACAGAGACCCAGACAGACAGACAGATAGACAGACAGTGAGCCAGACAGAGACCCATACAGGCCAGACAGACAAACAGACAGACAGACAGACATACAGACAGACAGAAAGACAGAAAGACAGACAGATATCAAGACAGAGACCCAGACAGCCAGACCGACAGAGAGCCAGACAGAGACCCAGACAGGCCAGACAGAGAGCCAGACAGAGAGCCAGAGAGAGAGACAGACAGACAGAGAGCCAGACAGAGACCCAGGACAGGCCAGACACAGAACATGACAGAGATCAAGACATACAGACAGACAGAAAGTCAGACATACATAAACCAGACAGGTCAGGACAGAGTGCCAGACAGAGTGCCAGACAGATAGACAGGCCAGACAGACATACATACTGAGACCCAGACAGAGACCCAGACAGACCGACAGACAGACAGACAGACAGACAGAGACAAGATAGGACAGGTCAGACAGCGAGCCAGACAGAGACCCAGACAGACAGACAGACAGACAGACAGACAGATGGACAGGCCAAGACAGACAGACAGACCATAGACCCAGACAGAGAACCAGACAGAGACCCAGAAAGACAGACAGACAGACAGAGACCCAGACAGAGACTCAGACATGCCGGACAGAGAGCCAGACAGAGACCCAGACAGACAGACAGACAGACAGACAGACAGATGCACAGGCCAGACAGACACACAGACATAGACCCAGACAGAGAGCCAGACAGAGACCAAGAAAGACAGACAGACAGACAGAGGACCCAGACAGAGACCCAGACATGCCAGACAGAGAGCCAGACAGAGACCCAGACAGACAGACAGACATACAGACAGAGAGCCAGACAGATACTCAGACAGGCCAGACAGAGAGGGCAGACATACATACATACAGACAGACAGACGACAGACAGACAGACAGACAGACAGACAGACAGACAGGACAGACAGACAGACAGACAGACAGACAGACAGACAGACAGACAGACAGACAGACAGACAGACAGACAGACAGACAGACAGACAGACAGACAGACAGACAGACAGACAGACAGACAGACAGACAGACAGACAGACAGACAGACAGACAGACAGACATACAGACATACAGACATACAGACAGACAGACCAAACAAACAGACAGGACAGACAGACAGGACAGACAGACAGACAGACAGACAGACAGACAAACAGACCAGACAGAGAGCCAGGACAGGAGAGCCAGACAGAGAGCCAGACAGACAGACAGACAGACAGACAGACAGACAGACAGACAGACAGACAGACAGACCAGACCAGACAGAGAGCCAGACAGAGAGCCAGACAGAGAGCCAGACAGAGAGCCAGACAGAGAGCCAGCCAGACAGACAGACAGACAGGACAGACAGACAGACAGACCAGATAGAGAGCCAGACAAACAGACATACAGACAGCCAGACCGACAGAGAGACAGACAGAGAGCCAGACAGAGACCCAGATATGCCAGACAGAGAGCCAGACAGAAACCCAGACAGACAGACAGAGACCCAGACATACAGACACACAGACAGACAGACAGAGAGACAGACAGAGAGACTGACAGACAGACAGACAGACAGACAGACAGGACAGACAGATGAAGACAATGACCCAGACAGTCAGACAGACAGACAAAGAGCCAGACAATGACCCAGACAGACAGACAGAGAGCCAGACAAAGACCAAGACAGGCCAGACAGAGACCCAGACAGACAAACAGACATACAGACAGAGAGCCAGACAGAGAGCCAGACAGACAGACAGACAGACAGACAGAGACCCAGACAGAGACCCAGACAGAGACCCAGACAGGCCAGTCAGACAGCTAGACAGAGATCCAAACAGAAAGACAGACAGACAGAAAGACAGACAGACAGACAGACCAGATAGAGAGCCAGAGAGACAGACATACAGACAGCCAGGCCGACAGACAGACAGACAGAGAGCCAGACAGAGACCCAGACATGCCAGACAGAGAGCCAGACAGAGACCCAGACAGGACAGACAGAGACCCAGACATACAGACACACAGACAGACAGACAGAGAGACAGACAGACAGACAGACAGACAGACAGACAGACAGACCAGACAGACAGACAGACAGACAGACAGACAGACAGACAGACAGACAGACAAAGAGCCAGACAATGACTCAGACAGACAGACAGAGAGCCAGACAAAGACCCAGACAGGCCAGACAGAGACCCAGACAGAGAGCCAGACAGACAGACAGACAGACAGACAGAGACCCAGACAGAGACCCAGACAGGCCAGACAGACAGCTAGACAGAGATATGTGGGGGGGGTGTTATCATATTATACTCCCTCCCTTGTTATATGTACTGATGCGTATGATGGGTTTATATCGGGGGGTGGGGGGTGTTATATTATATTCCCTCCCTGGTTATATGTACTGATGCGCATGATGGGTTTATATCGGGGGGTAGGGGGTGTTATGATATTATACTCCCTCCCTGGTTAGATGTACTGATGCGTATGATGGGTTTATATCGGGAGGGTGGGGGTGTTATCATATTCTACTCCCTCCCTGGTTATATGTACAGATGCGTATGATGGGTTTATATCGGGATGGGGGGGGTGGGGGGGGTGGGGGGGTGGGGTGTTATCATATTATACTCCCTACCTGGTTATATGTACTGATGCGTATGATGGGTTTATATCGGGGTTGGGGGTGTTATCATATTATACTCCCTCCCTGTTTATATGTCCTGATGCGTATAATGGGTTTATATCGGGGGGTGGGGGGGGTGTTATCATATTATACTCCCTCCCTTGTTATATGTACTGATGCGTATGATGGGTTTATATCGGAGGGTGAGGGGGGTTGTTATCATATTATACTCCCTCCCTGGTTATATGTACTGATGCGTATGATGTGTTAATATCGGGGGGTGGGGGTGTTATCATATTATTCTCCCTCCCTGGTTATATGTACTGATGCGTATGATGGGTTTATATCGGGGGTTGAGGGGGTGTTATCATATTATACTCCCTCCCTGTTTATATGTACTGATGCTTATGATGGGTTTATATCGGGGGGTGGGGGGGTGTTATCATATTATACTCCCTCCCTTGTTATATGTACTGATGCGTATGATGGGTTTATATCGGAGGGTGAGGGGGGTTGTTATCATATTATACTCCCTCCCTGGTTATATGTACTGATGCGTATGATGTGTTAATATCGGGGGGTGGGGGGTGTTATCATATTATTCTCCCTCTCTGGTTATATGTACTGATGCGTATGATGGGTTTATATCGGGGTTGGGGGTGTTATCATATTATACTCCCTCCCTGTTTATATGTACTGATGCGTATAATGGGTTTATATCGGAGGGTGGGGGGGAGTTATCATATTATACTCCCTCCCTTGTTATATGTACTGATGCGTATGATGGGTTTATATCGGAGGGTGAGGGGGGTTGTTATCATATTATACTCCCTCCCTGGTTATATGTACTGATGCGTATGATGCGTTTATATCGGTTGTTGGGGTGTTATCATATTATAGTCCCTCCCTTGTTATAGGTACTGATGCGTATGATGGGTTTATATCGGGGGGTGAGGGGGGGTGTTATCATATTATACTCCCTCCCTGGTTATATGTACTTATGCGTATGATGGGTTAATATCGGGGGGTGGGGGTGTTATCATATTATACTCCCTCCCTGGTTATATGTACTGATGCGTATGATGGGTTTATATCGAAGGTTGAGCGGGGGTGGTCGTTATCATATTATACTCCCTCCCTGGTTATATGAACTGATGCGTATGATGGGTTTATATCGGGTGGTGAGTGGGGGTTATTATCATATTATACTCCCACCCTGGTTATATGTACTGATGCGTATGATGGATTTATATCGGGAGTGGGGGTGTTATCATATTATACTCCCTCCCTGGTTATATGTACTGATGCGTATGATGGGTTTATATCGGGGGGTGGGGGAGGTGTTATCATATTATACTCCCTTCCTGGTTATATGTACTGATGCGTATGATGGGTTTATATCGGGTGGTGAGTGGGGGGTGTTATCATATTATAATTCCTCTCTGGTTATATGTACGGATGCGTATGATGGGTTTATATCGGGGGGTGGGGGGTGTTATATTATATTCCCTCCCTGGTTATATGTACTGATGCGTATGATGGGTTTATATCGGTGGGTAGGGGGGGTGTTATCATATTATACTCACTCCCTGGTTAGATGTACTGATGCTTATGATGGGTTTATATCGGGGGGTGGGGGTGTTATCATATTCTACTCCCTCCCTGGTTATATGTACAGATGCGTATGATGGGTTTATATCGGGATGGGGGGGGGGTGGGGGGGTGGGGGTGTTATCATATTATACTCCCTACCTGGTTATATGTACTGATGCGTATGATGGGTTTATATCGGGGTTGTGGGTGTTATCATATTATACTCCCTCCCTGTTTATATGTACTGATGCGTATAATGGGTTTATATCGGGTGGGTGGGTGGGGGGGGGGGGGGTGTTATCATATTATACTCCATCCCTTGTTATATGTACTGATGCGTATGATGGGTTTATATCGGAGGGTGAGGGGGGTTGTTATCATATTATACTCCCTCCCTGGTTATATGTACTGATGCGTATGATGTGTTAATATCGGGGGGTGGTGGGTGTTATCATATTATTCTCTCTCCCTGGTTATATGTACTGATGCGTATGATGGGTTTATATCGGGGTTGGGGGTGTTATAATATTATACTCCCTCCCTGTTTATATGTACTGATGCGTATAATGGGTTTATATCGGAGGGTGGGGGGGAGTTATCATATTATACTCCCTCCCTTGTTATATGTACTTATGCGTATGATGGGATTATATCGGAGGGTGAGGGGGGTTGTTATCATATTATACTCCCTCCCTGGTTATATGTACTGATGCGTATGATGTGTTAATATCGGGGGGTGGGGGTGTTATCATATTATTCTCCCTCCCTGGTTATAATTCTGATGCGTATGATGCGTTTATATCGGTTGTTGGGGTGTTATCATATTATACTCCCTCCCTTGTTATATGTACTGATGCGTATGATGGGTTTATATCGGGGGGTGAGGGGGGGGGGGGGTGTTATCATATTATTCTCCCTCCCTGGTTATATGTACTGATGCGTATGATGGGTTAATATCGGGGGGTGGGGGGTGTTATCATATTATACTCCCTCCCTGGTTATATGTACTGATGCGTATAATGGGTTTATATCGAAGGTTGAGCGGGGGTGGTCGTTATCATATTATACTCCCTCCCTGGTTATATGTACTGATGCGTATGATGGGTTTATATCGGGTGGTGAGTGGGGGGTGTTATCATATTATACTCCCACCCTGGTTATATGTACTGATGCGTATGATGGATTTATATCGGGAGTGGGGGTGTTATCATATTATACTCCCTCCCTGGTTATATGTACTGATGCGTATGATGGGTTTATATCGGGGGGTAGGGGAGGTGTTATCATATTATACTCCCTTCCTGGTTATATGTACTGATGCGTATGATGGGTTTATATCGGGTGGTGAGTGGGGGGTGTTATCATATTATACTTCCTCTCTGGTTATATGTACGGATGCGTATGATGGGTTTATATCGGGGGGTGGGGGTGTTATATTATATTCCCTCCCTGGTTATATGTACTGATGCGTATGATGGGTTTATATCGGTGGGTAGGGGGGTGTTATCATATTATACTCACTCCCTGGTTAGATGTACTGATGCTTATGATGGGTTTATATCGGGGGTGGGGGTGTTATCATATTATACTCCCTCCCTGGTTATATGTACAGATGCGTATGATGGGTTTATATCGGGATGGGGGGGGGGGGGGTTGGGAGTGTTATCATATTATACTCCATACCTGGTTATATGTACTGATGCGTATGATGGGTTTATATCGGGGTAGGGGGTGTTATCATATTATACTCCCTGCCTGTTTATATGTACTGATGCGTATAATGGGTTTATATCGGTGGGTGGGGGGTGTTATCATATTATACTCCCTCCCTTGTTATATGTACTGATGCGTATGATGGGTTTATATCGGAGGGTGAGGTGGGTTGTTATCATATTATACTCCCTCCCTGGTTATATGTACTGATGCGTATGATGTGTTAATATCGGGGGGTGGGGGGTGTTATCATATTATACTCCCTCCCTGGTTATATGTACTGATGCGTATGATGGGTTTCTATCGGGGGTTGAGGGGGAGTTATCATATTATACTCCCTCCCTGGTTATATGAACTGATGCGTAGGATGGGTTTATATGGGTCGGGGGGGGGGGGTGTGGGGTGTTATCATATTATACTCCCTCCCTGGTTATATGTACTGATGCCTATGATGGGTTTATATCGGGGGTTGGGGTGTTATCATATTATACTCCCTCCCTGGTTATATGTACTGATACGTATAATGGGTTTATATCGGGGGTACGGGGGGGGGGGGGGTTATTATATTATACTCCCTCCCTTGTTATATGTACTGATGCGTATGATGGGTTTATATCGGGGGGTGAGGGGGGGGTGTTATCATATTATACTCCCTCCCTGGTTATATGTACTGATGCGTATGATGGGTTAATATCGGGGGGTGGGGGGTGTTATCATATTATACTCCCTCCCTGGTTTTATGTACTGATGCGTATGATGGGTTTATATCGGGTGGTGAGTTGGGGGTGTTATCATATTATACTCCCAACCTGGTTATATGTACTGATGCGTATGATGGATTTATATCGGGAGTGGGGGTGTTATCATATTATACTCCCTCCCTGGTTATATGTACTGATGCGTATGATGAGTTTATATGGGTGGGGGAGGGGGGTGGGGGGTGTTATCATATTATACTCTCTCCCTGGTTATATGTACTGATGCGTATGATGGGTTTATATCGGGGGGTGAGGGGGGGGGGGGGGGGGTTATCATATTATACTCTCTCCCTGGTTATATGTACTGATGCGTATAATGGGTTTATATCGGGGGTGCAGGTGGGGTATCATATTATACTCCCTCCCTTGTTATATGTACTGATGCGTATGATGGGTTTATATCGGGGGGTGAGGTTTTTTTTTATCTTATTATACTCCCTCCCTGGTTATATGTACTGATGCGTATGATGGGTTAAAATCGGGGGGTGGGGGGTGTTATCATATTATACTCCCTCCCTGGTTATATGTACTGATGCGTATGATGGGTTTATATCGAAGGTTGAGCGGGAGGGGGGGTTGTTATCATATTATACTCCCTCCCTGGTTATATGTACTGATGCGTATGATGGGTTTATATCGGGTGGTGAGTGGGGGGTGTTATCATATTATACTCCCACCCTGGTTATATGTACTGATGCGTATGATGGGTTTATATCGGGTGGTGAGTGGGGGGGTGTTATCATATTATACTCCCATCCTGGTTATATGTACTGATGCGTATGATGGATTTATATCGGGAGTGGGGGTGTTATCATATTATACTCCCTCCCTGGTTATATGTACTGATGCGTATGATGAGTTTATATGGGGGGGGGGGGGTGGGGGTGTTATCATATTATACTCCCTCCCTGGTTATATGTACTGATGCGTATGATGGGTTTATATCGGGGGTTGGGGTGTTATCATATTATACTCCCTCTCTGGTTATATGTACTGATGCGTATAATGGGTTTATATCGGGGGTGCGTGGGGGGGGGGGGGTTATCATATTATACTCCCTCCCTTATTATATGTACTGATGCGTATGATGGGTTTATATCGGGGAGTAAAGGGGGGGGGTTATCATATTATACTCCCTCCCTGGTTATATGTACTGATGCGTATAATGGGTTTATATCGGGGGGTGGGGGGTGATATCATATTATATTCCCTCCCTTGTTTTATGTACTGATGCGTATGTTGGGTTTATATCGGGGGTGAGGGGGGTTGTTATCATATTATACTCCCTCCCTGGTTATATGTACTGATGCGTATGCTGTGTTAATATCGGGGGGTGGGGGTGTTATCATATTATACTCCCTCCCTGGTTATATGTACTGATGCGTGTGATGGGTTTATATCGGGGGTTGAGGGGGTGTTATCATATTATACTCCCTCCCTGGTTATATTTACTGATGCTTATGATGGGTTTATATCGGGGGTGGGGGTGTTATCATATTATACTCCCTCCCTGGTTATATGAACTGATGCGTATAATGGGTTTATATCGGGGGTGGGGGGGAGTGGGGTTATCATATTATACTCCCTCCCTTGTTATATGTCCTGATGCGTATGATGGGTTTATATCGTGGGGTGAGGGGGGGTGTTATCATATTATACTCCCTCAATGGTTATATGTACTGATGCGTATGATGGGTTAATATCAGGGGGTGGGGGGGTGTTATCATATTATACTCCCTCCCTGGTTATATGTACTGATGCGTATGATGGGTTTATATCGAAGGTTGAGGGGGAGGGGGGGGGGGGGGTCGTTATCATATTAAACTCCCTCCCTGGTTATATGTACTGATGCATATGATGGGTTTATATCGGGGGGTGAGGGGGGTGTTATCATATTAAACTTCCTCCCTGGTTATTTGTACTGATGCGTATGATGGGTTTATATCGGGGGGGGGGGGGGGGGGGTGGGGTTGTTATATTATACCGCCTCCCTGGTTATATGTACTGATGCGTATGTTGGGTTTATATCTGGGGGTAGGGGGGTGTTATCATATTATACTCCCTCCCTGGTTATATGTAGTGATGCGTATGATTGGTTTATATCGGGGTGGGGGAGGGGGGTGGGGGTGTTATCATATTATACTCCCTCCCTGGTTATATGTACTGATGCGTATGATGGGTTTATATCGGGGGTGGAGGTGATATCATATTATACTCCCTCCCTGGTTATATGTACTGATGCATATGATGGGTTTATATTGGGGGATGGGGGGGTGTTATCATTTTATACTCACTCCCTGGTTAAATGTACTGATGCGTAAAATGGGTTTATATCGGGGGATGGGAGGGTTTTTATCATATTATACTCCCTCCCTTGTTATATGTACTGATGCTTATGATGGGTTTATATCGGGGGGTGAGGGGGGGGGGGGGGTGTTATCATATTATACTCCCTCCCTGGTTATATGTACTGATGCGTATGATGGGTTTATATCGAAGGTTGAGGGGGATGGGGGGGGGGGGTCGTTATAATATTATACTCCCTCCCTGGTTATATGTACTGATGCGTATGATGGGTTTATATCGGGTGGTGAGTGGGGGGTGTTGTCATATTATACTTCCTCCCTGGTTATATGTACTGATGCGTATGATGGGTTTATATCATTGGTGGGGCCTGTAATCATATGATACCCCCGCCCTGGTTATATGTACTGATGCGTATGATGGGTTTATATCGGGGGGGGGGGGGTGTTATCATATTATACTCCCACCCTGGTTATATATACCGATGCGTATGATGGGTTTATATCGGGTGTGTGTGTGTGTGTGTGTGTGTGGGGGGGGGGGGTTATCATATTATACTCCCTCCCTGGTTATAATGTACTGATACGTATGATGGGTTTATATCGGGTGTAGGGGGGGGGGTGGGGGTGTTATCATATTATACTCCCTCCCTGGTTATGTGTACTGATGCGTATGATGGGTTTATATCGGGGTGGGGGGGGGTGTTATCATTTTATACTCCGACCCTGGTTATATGTACTCATGCGTATGATGGATTTATATCGGGGGACGGGGGTGTTATCATATTATACTCCCTCCATGGTTATATGTACTGATGCGTATGATGGGTTTATATCGGGGGTGTGTGGGGGAGGTGTTATCACATTATACTCCCTCCCTGGTTATATGTACTGATGCGTATGATGGGTTTATATCGGGGGTGAGGGGTGGGGGGATGTTATCATATTATACTCCATCCCTGGTTATATGTACTGATGCGTATGATGGGTTTATATCGGGGGGGTGGGGGTGTTATATTATACCGCCTCCCTGGTTATATGTACTGATGCGTATGTTGGGTTTATATCTGGGGGTAGGGGGGTGTTATCATATTATACTCCCTCCCTGGTTATATGTAGTGATGCGTATGATGGGTTTATATCGGGGTGGGGGAGGGGGGTGGGGGTGTTATCATATTATACTCCCTCCCTGGTTATATGTACTGATGCGTATGATGGGTTTATATCGGGGGTGGAGGTGATATCATATTATACTCCCTCACTGGTTATATGTACTGATGCATATGATGGGTTTATATTGGGGGATGGGGGGTGTTATCATTTTATACTCACTCCCTGGTTAAATGTACTGATGCGTAAAATGGGTTTATATCGGGGGATGGGAGGGGTTTTATCATATTATACTCCCTCCCTTGTTATATGTACTGATGCTTATGATGGGTTTATATCGGGGGTGAGGGGGGGGGGGGGGGGGGTTATCATATTATACTCCTTCCCTGGTTATATGTACTGATGCGTATGATGGGTTAATATCGGGGGGCAGGGGGGGGGTGTTATTATATTATACTCCCTCCCTGGTTATATGTACTGATGCGTATGATGGGTTTATATCGGGGGTTGACGGGGGGGTGTTATCATATTATACTCCCTCCCTGGTTATATGGTTATATGTACTGATGCGTATGATGTCTGTCTGTTTGTCTGTCTGTCTGTCTGTCTGTCAGTCTGTCTGTCTGTCTGTCTGTCTGTCTGTCTGTCTGTCTGTCTGTCTGTCTGTCTGTCTGTCTGTCTGTCTGTCTGTCTGTCTGTCTGTCTGTCTGTCTGTCTGTCTGTCTGTCTGTTTGTCTGTCTGTCTGTCTGTCTGTTTGTCTGTCTGTATGTCTGTATATCTGTCTGTCTGGGTATCTGTCTGGCTCTCTGTCTGGTTCTCTGTCTGTCTTTCTCTCTGGCCTGTCTGTCTGTCTGTCTGTCTGTCTGTCTGTCTGTCTGTCTGTCTCTCTGTGTGTCTGTCTGTCTGTCTGTCTGTCTGTCTGTCTGTCTGTCTGTCTGTCTGTCTGTCTGTCTGTCTGTCTGTCTGTCTGTCTGTCTGTCTGTCTGTCTGTCTGTCTGTCTGTCTGTCTGTCTGTCTGTCTGTCTGTCTGTCTGTCTGTCTGTCTGTCTGTCTGTCTGTATGTCTATCTGTCTGTTTGTCTGTCTGTCTGTCTGTCTGGATCTCTGACTGGCTCTCTGTCTGGGTCTCTGTCTGTCTGTCTGTCTGGGTATCTGTATGGGTCTCTGTCTGGCTCACTGTCTGTCTGTCTGTCTGTCTGTCTGTTTGTCTGGATCTCTGACTGGCTCTCTGTCTGGGTCTCTGTCTGTCTGTCTGTCTGGGTATCTGTATGGGTCTCTGTCTGGCCTGTCTTGGTCTCTGCCTGGCCCTCTGTCTGTCTGTCTGGGTCTCTGTCTGGCTCTTTTTCTGGCCTGTCTGGGTCTCTGTCTGTCTGTGTCTGTCTGTCTGTCTGGGTCTCTGTCTGGCTCTCTGTCTGGGTCTCTGTCTGTCTGGCCTGTCTGTCTGTCTGTATGTCTGTCTGTCTGTCTCGGTCTCTGTCTGGGACTCTGTCTGGCCTGTCTGTCTGTCTGGCCTCTCTGTCTTCTGTCTGTCTGTCTGTATATATGTCTGTCTGTCTGCCTCTCTGTCTGGCTCTCTGTCTGGCCTGTCTTGGTCTATGTCTGGCCCTCTGTCTGTCTGTCTGTCTGTCTGTTTGGGTCTCTGTATGGCTCTCTGTCTGGCCTGTCTGGGTCTCTGTCTGTTCTGTCGGTCTGTCTGGGTCTCTGTCAGGGTCTCTGTCGAAGTCTCTGTCTGGGTCTCTGTCTGTCTGTCTGTCTTACCAGGGAGGGAGTATAATATGATAACACCCCACCCCCCACCTCCCCCACCCCCCCCCCCACCCCCCCCCCCCCCCCCGATATAAACCCATCATACGCATAAGTACATATAACCAGGGAGGGAGTATAATATGATAACACCCCCCCACCCACCTCACCCCCCGATATAAACCCATCATACGCATCAGTACATACCCCCGATATAAACCCATCATACGCATCAGTACATATAACCAGGGAGGTAGTATAATATGATAACACCCCCCACTCCACGATATAAACCCATCATACGCATCAGTACATATAACCAGGGAGGGAGTATAATATGATAACAGCCCCCCCCCCCCCCACCCCCCCACCCCCCAATATAAACACATCATACGCATCAGTATATACAACCAGGGAGGGAGTATAATATGATAACACCCCCCTACCCCCCGATATAAACCCATCATACGCATCAGTACATATAACCAGGGAGGGAGAATAATATGAGAACCCTCTTCCCCCCACCCCCTGATATAAACTTATCATACGCATCAGTACATATAATCAGGGAGGGAGTATAATATGATAACACCCCTACCCCCCGATATAAACCAATCATACGCATCAGTACATATAACCAGCTAGGGAGTATAATATGATAACATCCCCCCACCCTCCGATATAAACCCATCATACGAATCAGTACATATAACCAGGGAGGGATTATAATATGATAACCCCCTCCCCCCCCGATATAAACCCATCATACGTATCAGTACATATAACCAGGGAGGGAGTATAATATGATAACACCCCCACCCCCCGATATTAACACATCATACGCATCAGTACATATAACCAGGGATGGAGTATAATATGATAACATCCCCCTACCCCTCACCCCCGATATAAACCCATCATACGCATCAGTACATATAACCAGGGAGGTAGTATAATATGATAACACCCCCCACTCCACGATATAAACCCATCATACGCATCAGTACATATAACCAGGGAGGGAGTATAATATGATAACAGCCCCCCCCCCCCACCCCCCAATATAAACACATCATACGCATCAGTATATACAACCAGGGAGGGAGTATAATATGATAACACCCCCCTACCCCCCGATATAAACCCATCATACGCATCAGTACATATAACCAGGGAGGGAGAATAATATGAGAACCCCCCTCCCCCCACCCCCTGATATAAACTTATCATACGCATCAGTACATATAATCAGGGAGGGAGTATAATATGATAACACCCCTACCCCCCCGATATAAACCAATCATACGCATCAGTACATATAACCAGCTAGGGAGTATAATATGATAACATCCCCCCACCCTCCGATATAAACCCATCATACGCATCAGTACATATAACCAGGGAGGGATTATAATATGATACCCCCCCCCCCCCCCCGATATAAACCCATCATACGTATCAGTACATATAACCAGGGAGGGAGTATAATATGATAACACCCCCCACCCCCCGATATTAACACATCATACGCATCAGTACATATAACCAGGGATTGAGTATAATATGATAACATCCCCCCACCCCTCATCCCCGATATAAACCCATCATACGCATCAGTACATATAAGCAGGGAGGGAGTATAATATGATAACACCCCCAACCACGATATAAACCCATCATACGGCATCAGTGCATATAACCAGGGAGGGAGTATAATATGATAACATCCCCCACCGCCCGATATAAACCCATCATACGCATCAGTACATATAACCAGGGAGGGAGTATACTATGATAAGACCCCCCCACCCCACCTCACCCCCCGATATAAACCAATCTTACGCATCAGTACAAATAACCTGAGAGGGAGTATAATATGATAACACCCCCACCCCCCGATCTAAACCCATCATACGTATCAGTACATATAACCAGGGAGGGAGTATAATATGATAACACACCCCACCCCCACCACCCGATATAAACCCATCATACACATCAGTACATATAACCAGGGAGGTAGTATAATATGATAACACCCCCCACCCCACGATATAAACCCATCATACGCATCAGTACATATAACAAGGGTGGGAGTATAATATGATAACACCCACTACCCCCCCGATATAAACTCATCATACGCATCAGTACATATAACAAGGGTGGGAGTATAATATGATAACACCCCCCCTCCCCCTCCGGTATAAACCCATCATACGCATCAGTACATATAACCAGGGAAGGAGTATAATATGATAACACCCCACTACCCCCCGATATAAACCCACCATACGCATCTGTACATATAACCAGGGAGGGATTATAATATGATAACCCCCCTACCCCCAACCCCCGATATAAAGCCATCATACGCATCAGCACATATAACCAGGGAGGGAGTATAATATGATAACACCCCCACCCCCCGATATAAACCAATCATACGCATCAGTACATATAACCAGGGAGGGAGTATAATATGATAACATCCCCCCCCACCCTCCGATATAAATACATCATACGCATCAGTACATATAACAGGGAGGGAATATAATATGATAACATCCCCCCACCCCCTCACCCCCCGATATAAACCCATCATACGCATCAGTACATATAAGCAGGGAGGGAGTATACTATGATAACACCTCCACCCCACCCCCGATATAAATCCATCATACGCATCATTATATATAACCAGGGAGGTACTATAATATGATAACACCCCCCTACACCCCCCCCCCCCCCCACCCGATATAAACCCATTATACGCATCAGTACATATAACCAGGGAGGGGAATAATATGATAAAACCCCCACCCACCGATATAAACCCATCATACGCATCAGTACATAAAACCAGGGAGGAAGTATAATATGATAACACCCCCCCACTCACCACCCGATATAAACCCATCATACGCATCAGTACATATAACCAGGGAGGGAGTATAATATGATAACACCTCGCCCACCCCTCGATATAATCCCATCATACGCATCAGTACATATAACCAGGGAGGGAGTATAATATGATAACACCCCGACCCCCGATATAAACCCATCATACGCATCAGTACATATAACCAGGGTGGGAGAATAATATGATAACCCCCCCCCCCCCCCCCCCCCCCGATATAAACCCATCATACGCATCAGTACATATAACCAGGGAGGGAGTATAATATGATAACACCCCCACCCCCCGGTATAAACCCATCATACGCATCAGTACATATAACCAGGGAGGGAGTATAATATGATAACCCCCCCCCCCCCCCCCCATATAAACCCATCATACGCATCAGTACATATAACCAGGGAGGGAGTATAATATGATAACACACCCACACCCCGATATAAACCCATCATACGCATCAGTACATATAACCAGGGAGGGAGTATAATATGATAACCACGCCCAATCCACCCCCCCCCCCACCTCCCGCCCCCTACCGTGCACACCCCCGATATAAACCCATCATACGCATCAGTACATATAACTAGGGAGGGAGTATAATATGATAACACCTCCCCCACCCCCGATATAAACCACCATACGCATCAGTACATATAACCAGGGAGGTAGTATACTAACTCCCTGATATAACATTAATACGTATCTTGAACAAGCTGAGAACATTCTATACATATACCGGCTACGTCACAACTGACGATAGGCCTCTAGGCATACAGGAAGTAAATTCATGCCTGGTGTAGTATACATACATACACCGGCTACGTGACAACTGACGAGGTATGAAAGCACTAATTCTCTTAACACTCACTCTTCTCATAGGAGTAACACGACAACAACAATATGTTATAAATGTATATTTATTATTTAATGGTATAAGCCATTGGACGACCGACTGACTAACCTTATTAACGTTAATTAATAACAAACACTTCACCTTCAACTTATAATACGATACAAAAGGAACTGCACCTTTAAAATATAGCAGTCTCTCATCACAGACTTGCGCCAGTCTATTAATTTCACATGACACATTCCAAACTGATCCCAGATCGCTTACGCGAACTATACAGTACATATAAAGCAAACGCAATACTTCCCGACAACTGAATAAGCAAAGGAGATACGATTTTATATCTACTGTTTTAGCATACAATCATCCCAGTATTCTCCCTTATATAATACAACTTCCTTCGACAGTATTACTTGATATCACTGTTAATAAATTAAAATTAAACTGTATTAAACAAATGTTATTATTTCTAAGATATAAAATGTCATCCCCACTGCACCAGCTCCACCAATCACGTCGTACTTTAAACAGAGCACCATCAATGTGATACCGAGCCGTCCGCGAAAAACCCACGTATGGGAAACATGTATCCGATAACATTTTTATTCAAGGTATCACTCAGGATAAGATCTCGGACTTGATCTTTAACTATCAAAAGTACAAACGTTTCAATAAGCAATGGAACCAATACACCTCGGACAACATCAATATCCTGAAATTTCTTCAAGTCCATAATATGTAAGTTACTGCAACAGGATTTACTAAGAATCTAAAATTTTAACATGTTAACTGGTCAGTCATCCAACGCTGAATGGCAAAAACTCGCGTGTGTGTGTATTTCTAAGGATTATAGTCCCTCCACCTACGACAGGCGTCCTACCTGACGATTATTAGCACAATGTCTGGACTTTTATCTGTGTGTTGTTGTGTGATGTGATGATATGTCTACTTGAAGCAGCGAACTCAATGGTTTCTTTATAGTGCTGCCACACTGGAATACCACGCCGTAGTAGACATGATACCCCCCACCCGCCCTGACACATTATTCTGACACTGGTCAATCAGTCGTAGCAGTACCCATTATTTGCTCGTCAGGCAAGGGTTACAAGTGACTACTCCATTTTTAAAGTCTTTGGTATGACGTGGTCAGGGGACTCGAACCCACGACCTCCCGAATGCAAGGCAGACACTATAACCACTACACCACAATGCTTCGGTGGCAAAAACTGGCGTTCTACACGCCACGTGCACTCCACTGAGAGTGCGCCCCCTATGAGAATCACTCACATTAAGAGAAATCAATTATCGTCTAATTCGCTACTCTCAAACGACAATAATGTCATTTATTTTCCACATAGACACCAAAGTTAAAGTGTCACATATTAATGATTTGCTGCAAGTTCAACTTAAGTATGGATAATGCAGCAGTGTAATGTTCATATAGAAAACTATTTTTCCACTTGAAAAATCACCAGGAAACGTGGGGTCACAAGACATGTAAGAAAGTTCTTATTTGTTTACTAAACATGTCAAGGGTACAGCTGTTTTTATTGATCGACTGTTTTCATTGCTCTCTAAGTGTAAGCATAGAGTCGAAATTTCGAAAATGTTCATCAGTGATCCATTAAAACCTATTAATACGCTTCTTATACATATAACCACAAAATCGAATAGAAATGGGCAGTTTTTTCCTACTTGTAATGCCCATTTCCATCGAAAAAGGAGGGATTACTTTTTATTACAGGAATTACATTCGACTTCACCTCGGAGGTTTACATGTAATTGATGGTGGTTAACCACGACAGGCCTCTAGGCATACAGGAAGTAAATCACTGTGATATTCATGCCTGGTGTAGCCTCTAGGCATACAGGAAGTAAATCACTGTGATATTCAAGGAGTTCCCAAATATATAATCCCTAAATTTTTTTGTGACAAAAGGCATTTTTGATTATTTAAGGCCTGTTTTTCTGGCTGAAATGACTTTATTGACTTGTCCATGGACACTTAGTGACATGGGTTTTCGATATTTTGGGTTTTAGGGCTCTATACCAAACCATTTGAACACCATCCCAACACTTGCCGACCCCCTTTGGGAATATTGGGAACTATTTCCCTTGTCCATTGTTTCTACAGTGTAAAGCGCACATTATTTTAATCTGATTCGGCACTCGTTTTTTTACTAGATATGTGAACTGGCCTCGGGAATTATATCCCGTAATACGAAAAAGTATTGATTAACCTCTATATTTTTATTTTTTTAATTATAAACTATTTAGATGTGTTTGTGTCTCTTTTAAGCATTTGGAAAAACAGCCATTCTATTTTAAGCTTAAAAAGTAGTTCCGGCAAAATCTTATAACTTCCCCAGGGATTTATTTCCCAAGGGAATTACCACTTTTAATTTCCACAGAATTACAGGCAGAAATGTAATATAAATATTCGCTATGATCATGAATAATCTTTTTTAAATTACAAATAAAAACCGACGCTACAAACAATGTCGTTTGGTAAAAAGTTAATCTTCCTTGTTTTCGCGCTCGCCTGTTGGAATTACACGGAATCACGCGATATTCCGACAGCGACGAGAAGTCCGAAAAATTATATAGTGAGTCTAGACGTACAGGCGGACAAACGCTGGCAAGAAGTTGTGCTGGACCACAAGGAGATCATACAAGATGTGCAAACCGTGTTATCGTAAGTGGAATGCATTTTTCTCTATCTTTTTCATTTTTTTTTTAATTATTTTACTTCTTTTTTTTCTTCTTCATTTTTATCAATAAATTTGCCTATTAAGTATTTTGAATGTCAATTTGAGACTATGACATAGCTAGGATAGAAATTATTAATCTATCCTTGGGTATAAAAGACAACTCGTTCTTATACATGGAGGCAAGGCCTAGTGGTAGCACGCTTG
>JAWPHD010016113.1:0-51542 GCA_037043455.1 Cyrtodaria siliqua | reverse complement strand
GGAATAACTAGGAAACTGCTATGCAGTGTGGAATAATTAGGAAACTTTTATGCAGTATGGAATAACTAGGAAACTGCTATGCAGTATGGTATAACTAGGAAACTACTATGAATTGCGGGAATAACTAGGAAAATGCTAAGCAGTATGGAATACCTATGCAACTACTATGAAGGGTGGAATAACTAGGAAACTGTTATGCATTGCGAAATAACTAGGAAACTGCTAAGCAGTGTGGAATAACTAAGAAACTGCTAAGCAGTATGGGAATAACTAGGAAACTGCTATTCTGTGTGGAGTAACTAGGAAACTGCTATGCAGTGTGGAATAACTAGGAAACTACTATGCATTGTGGAATAACTAGGAAACTGTTGTACAGTGCGGAATAACTAGGAAACTACTATGCAGTGTGGAATAACTATGCATATACTATGCAGTGTGGAATAACTATGCAACTACTATCATGACTATGCAGTGTGGAATAACTAGGAAACTGCTATGCAGTGCGGAATAACTAGGAAAACTACTATACAGTGTGGAATAACTAGGAAACTGCTAATCAGTGCGGAATAACTAGGAAACTGCTATGCAGTGTGGAATAACTAGGAAACTGCTATGCAGTGTGGAATAACTAGGAAACTTATATGCAGTGTGGGATAACTAGGAAACTGATATGCAGTTTGGAATAACTAGGAAACTGCTATGCAGTGTGGAATAACTAGGAAACTGCTATGCAGTGCGGAATAACTAGGAAACTGCAATGCAGTGTGGAATAACTAGGAAACTGCTATGCAGTGCGGAATAACTAGTAAACTGCAATGCAGTGTGGAATAACTAGGAAACTGCTATGCAGTGCAGAATAACTAGGAAACTGCCATGCAGTGCTGAATAACTAGGAAACTGCTATGCAGTGTGGAATAACTAGGAAACTGCTTTTCAGTGTGGAATAACTAGGTAACTGCTATGCAGTGTGGAATAAATAGGAAATTGCTATGCAGTGTGGTATAACTAGGACTCTGCTATGAAGTGTGGAATAACTAGGAAATTGCTATGCAGTTCGGAATAACTAGGTACCTGCTATGCAGTGTGGAATGACTAGGAAACTGCTATGCGGTGCGGAATAACTAGGAAA
This sequence comes from Cyrtodaria siliqua, assembly GCA_037043455.1. NCBI lineage: Eukaryota > Metazoa > Mollusca > Bivalvia > Adapedonta > Hiatellidae > Cyrtodaria > Cyrtodaria siliqua. The sequence goes on along the minus strand of JAWPHD010016113.1, from coordinate 50,413 downwards.
CTGCAATGCAGTGCGGAATAACTAGGAAACTGCTATGCAGTGCGGAATAACTAGGAAACTGTTATGCAGTGTAAAATAACTAGAAAACTGCTATCCGTTTGTGGAATAACTAGGAAACTGCTTTGCAGTGTGGGAATTACTAGGAAACTGCTAAGCAGTATGGAATCAATAGGAAACTGTTCTGCATTGCGGAATAACTAGGAAGTTGCTATGCAGTGTGGAATTACTAGGAAACTGCTAAGCAGTATGGAATAAATAGGAAACTGTTATGCAATCGGAATAACTGGGAAAACACTATGCAGTGTGGAATGACTAGGAAACTGCTATTCAGTGTTGAATGACTAGGAAACTTCTAAGCAGTATGGAATAACTAGAAAACTGTCATGCATTGCGAAATAACTAGGAACTGCTAAGCAGTACGGAATAACTAGGAAACTGCTATGCAGTGCGGAATAACTAGGAAACTGCAATGCAGTGTGGAATAACTAGGAAACTGCTATGCAGTGCGGAATAACTAGAAAACTGCCATGCAGTGCGGAATAACTAGGAAACTGCTATGCAGTGTGAAATAACTAGGGAAACTGCTATGCAGTGTGGAATAACTAGGAAACTTGCTATGCAGTGTGGAATAAACAGGAAATTGCTATGCAGTGTGGTATAACTAGGAAACTGCTGTGCAGTGTGGAATAACTAGGAAATTGCTATGCAGTTCGGAATAACTAGGAACCTGCTATGCAGTGTGGAATGACTAGGATACTGCTATGCAGTGCGGAATAACTAGGAACCTGCTATGCAGTGTGGAATAACTAGGAAACTGCAATGCAGTGCGGAATAACTACGAAACTGTTATGAAGTGTAAAATAACTAGAAAACTGCTATGCAGTGCGGACTAACTAGGAAACTGTTTTGCAGTGTAAAATAACTAGAAAACTGCTATGCAGTGTGGAATTACTAGGAAACTGCTATGCAGTATGGAATCAATAGGAAACTGTTCTAAATTGCGGAATAACTAGGAAACTGCTATGCAGTGTGGAATTACTAGGAAACTGCTAAGCAGTATGGAATAAATAGGAAACTGTTATGCATTGCGGAATAACTAGGAAAAAACTATGCAGTGTTGAATGACTAGGAAACTGCTATGCAGTGTTGAATGACTAGGAAACTGCTATGCAGTGTTGGAATAACTAGGAAACTTCTATGCAGTGCGGAATAACTAGGAAACTGCTATGCAGTATGGAATAACTAGGAAACTGCTAAGCAGTATGGAATAACTAGGAAACTGGCTAAGCAGTATGGAATAACAAGGAAACTGATATGCAGTGTGGAATAACTAGGAAAACTGCTATGCAGTGCGGAATAACTAGGAAACTACAATGCAGTGTGGAATAACTAGGAAACTGCTATGCAGTGTGGAATAACTAGGAAACTGCTATACAGTGTGGAATAACTAGGAAACTGCTATGCTTTGTGGAATATCTAGGAAACTGCTATGCTTTGTGAAATAACTAGAAACTGCTATGCAGTGCGGAATAACTAGGAAATTGCTATGCAATGTGGAATAACTAGGAAACTGCTATGCATTGCGGAATAACTGGGAAACTGCTATGCAGTGTGGAATAACTAGGAAACTACTATGCAGTATGGAATAAATAAGAAACTGTTATGCATTGAGGAATAACTAGGAAACTGCTATGCAGTGTGGAATAACTAGGAAACTACTATGCAGTATGGAATAACTAGGAAGCAGTATGTAATAACTAGGAAACTGCTATGCAGTGCGGAATAACTAGGAAACTGCCATGCAGTGCGGAATAACTAGGAAAACTGCTATGCAGTGTGGAATAACTAGGAAACTGCTATGCAGTGTGGAATAACTAGGAAACTGCTAAGCAGTTTGGAATAACTAGGAAATTGCTAAGCAGTGTGGAATAACTAGGAAACTGCTATGCAGTGTGGAATAACTAGGAAACTGCTATGCAGTGTGGAATAACTAGGAAACTGCATGCATGCAGTATGGAATAACTAGGAAACTTCTATGCAGTGTGGAATTATTAGGAAGCTGCTATGCAGTGTGGCATAACTAGGAAACTGCTATGCAGTGTGGGAATAACTAGGAAACTGCTATACAGTGTGGAATAACAAGGAAACTGCTATACAGTGTGTAATAACTAAGAAATTGCTATGCAGTTTGGAATAACTAGGAAGCTGATATGCAGTGTGGAATAACTATAAAACTGCTATACAGTATGGCATAACTAGGAAACTGCTAAGCAGTATGGAAAAACTAGGAAATTGCTAAGCAGTGTGGAATAACTAGGAAACTGCTATGCAGTGTGGAATAACTAGGAAACTGCTATGCAGTGTGGAATAACTAGGAAACTGCAATGCAGTATGGAATAACTAGGAAACTTCTATGCAGTGTGGAATAACTAGGAAGCTGCTATGCAGTGTGGCATAACTAGGAAACTTCTATGCAGTGTGGAATAACTAGGAAACTGACTACACAGTGTGGAATAACTAGGAAACTGCTATACAGTGTGGAATAACTAGGAAACTGCTATGCAGTTTGGAATAACTAGGAAGCTGCTATGCAGTGTGGAATAACTAGGAAACTGCTATGTAGTGCGGAATAACTAGAAAACTGCTATACAGTATGGCATAACTAGGAATCTGCTATGCAGTGCGGAATAACTAGGAAACTGCTACGCAGTATGGAATAAGCAGGAAACTGCTAAGCAGTATGGAATAACTAGGAAATTGCTAAGCAGTGTGGAATAACTAGGAAACTGCTATGCAGTATGGAATCACTAGGCAACTGCTATGCAGTGTGGAATAACTAGGCAACTGTTATGCAGTGTGGAATAACTAGGAAACTGCTATGCAGTGCGGAATAATTAGGAAACTGCTATGGAATGTTGAATAACTAGGAAACTGCTACGCAGTATGGAATAACTAGGAAACTGCTAAGCAGTGTGGAATAACTAGGAAACTGCTATGCAGTGAGAATAACTAGGAAACTGCTAAGCAGTGTGGAATAACTAGGCAACTGCTATGCAGTGTGGAATAACTAGGCAACTGCTATGCAGTGTGGAATAACTAGGAAAATGCTATGCAGTGTGGAATAGTTAGGAATCTGCTATGCCATGCGGAATAACTAGGAAACTGCTACGCAGTATGGAATAACTAGGAAACTGTAAGCGTGTGGAATAACTAGGAAACTGCTATGCAGTGTGGAATAACTAGGAAACTACTATGCAGTATGGGAATAACTAGGAAGCAGTATGTAATAACTAGGAAACTGCTATGCAGTGTGGAATAACTAGGAAACTGCATTGCAGTGCGGAATAACAAGGAAACTGCTATGCAGTGTGGAATAACTAGGAAACTGCTATGCAGTGTGGAATAACTAGGAAACTGCTAAGCATTATGTAATTAACTAAAAAACTGTTATGCATTGCGGGATATCTAGGAAACTGCTAAGCAGTGCGGAATAACTAAGAAACTGCTACGCAGTATGGAATAACTAGGAAATTGCTAAGCAGTATGGCATAACTAGGAATCTGCTATGCAGTGCGGAATAACTAGGAAACTGCTATGCAGTGTGGAATAACTAGGAAACTGCTATGCAGTGTGGAATAACTAGGGAACTAGCTTATGCAGTGTGGAATAACTAGGAAACTGCTATGCGTGGCGGAATAACTGGGAAACTGCTATGCAGTGTGGAATAACTAGGAAACTACTATGCAGTATGGAATAACTAGAAGCAGTATGTAATAACGTAGGAAACTGCTATGCAGTGTGGAATAACTAGGAAACTTGCATTGCAGTGCGGAATAACAAGTGAAACTGCTATGCAGTGTGGAATAACTAGGAAACTGCTATGCAGTGTGGAATAACTAGGAAACTGCTAAGCATTATGTAATAACTAAAAAACTGTTATGCATTGCGGGATAACTAGGAAACTGCTATGCAGTGCGGAATAACTTAAGAAACTGCTACGCAGTATGGAATAACTAGGAAATTGCTAAGCAGTATGGCATAACTAGGAATCTGCTATTGCAGTGCGGATAACTAGGAAACTGCTATGCAGTGTGGATTAACTAGGAAAACTGCTATGCAGTGTGGAATTACATGAAACTGCTAAGCAGTTAATGTATAACTAAAAATCGTATGCATTGCGATAATAGGAATCTGCTATACAGTGCGGAATAACTAAGAACTGCTACGCAGTATGAATAACTAGGAATTGCTAAGCATGAATGGATACTAGGTAACTGCTATGCAGTGCGGAATAACTTAGGAACTGATATGCAGTGTGGAATAATAGGAAACTGCTATGCAGTGGATATACTTGACAACTTGCTAGCAGCATGTGAATAACTAGGATATGTATGCTATCAGTGTGTAAAACTAGGAAGCTGGCTATGCAGTGTGGTTTAACTGGGTAGAACTGACATGCTGTGTGGATTAATTAGGAAATTGCTATGCAGTTGGTGATTATCTAGTGAAAGTCTATGCAGTGTGAGTAACTAGGATACTGCTATGCAGTGTGGTATTACGTAGGAACTGCTATGACTGGGTGTGAATATCTAGGATATATGATTTGTGAGTTATGTATATACTGATTGATGCAGTGTGGAATATATAGGATAATGCTTATATTAGTTGTGGATTAACTTGTTAACTGCTATTGAGGTGATTTAGGAAGTAGCTATGCTAGAATGTGGTTGTAATAAGGAATATTTGATATGCTTGCATGTGGAATATACTAATTGAATTGAATAGCTTAGGTAGTGTATAAGTTATGAGTATTGATTGAGGTTAGGGTTTTACAGTATATTGTATTAGCTTGTGGAATCATTAGTGTATTTAGTGATTGAGGAGTTTGATGGTGTGTTGTTATTGTGAGTTTGTATTGAGTTGTAAGTTGTTAGATGAGTGGATAGTGTTGTAGTTAGGTTGATGACTGATGAGGTTGGATTACGGAGTGATGTTGTGGAGGGTTTGTATTGTTACATAAGAATGTACGAGTATTAGGGTTATGTAGTTAATGTAGGGATTATTATTAGAATGATGTAGTATTTTAGAATTTAGATTGTGGTAGTTAGTTGGTGTTAAGGATGGTTTCGTGAGTTAGTATTATGTTAGTGATTGATGTGGGTTTGTGTTGATTATGGAGTGTTGTATTAGTGGAATGTGTTGTTTGTTGTGTGAGTTGGATGGTTGAGTGTATTAGTTGTATGGAGTGAGTGTGGTATTTTAGTGTATTGATGGATGTGTGGAGTTTGTTAGTTAGGGATGATTGGTGTTGAAGTGGTTAGATGAAGTGTTACTATTAAGTTAGATTGTTAGTGTATTTGGGGTATGTGTGGATTAAGTGTTAGGAGTGATGGGATTGTAGTGTTTAGATAATGGAGTTGTTAGTTAATGTGATTGTTGTAGTGTTAGGAGTGTAAGTGTGTAATTGATAATTTGTGTATATAGTTGAAGTAGTCAAGTGTGTATATATTAGTTGGTGGTGTTGTGATTGTAGTATGGATGAGTGATAGGTGATGTACAGTGGAGTATTATATTATTATATGTTGTATTTTGGTAGAGTTGATGTGTATTACTGATTAGATGAGATTGTGGGTAGTGTAATTTAGTTATGTTGGTAGTGGTGTAAAGTTATATGAGTGAGGTTGTTGAGTAGTGTTGTAATTGGATGGTATTGGAAGTTTGATATGAGTTGGGAAGTGGTGGAATATAGTGTATGGAGTTGAATATTGTATGTCGAATTGTGAATGTAGGTTGTGAGTGAAGTGGTGTAAGATAGATGTATGGAAGTGTGATTAATGATAGAAGTTGTCTAGATATGATGATAGTAGTTTGTAATGTGATTAGATGTATGTGAAGTGTGTGGATATAAGTGATGTGAGAGTCGTTGAATACTAGTTATTCAAGTATGTGTTATCATAGGATTATGTGCAATTGTTATTCAATAGGATGTAGTTGGAAGTTGTGAATATAGGATTATGGAAGTTGAAGATGAGTTTGATTCAATGATTGATGTATGAAGTGTTGATATAGAGTGATTTCAGTGAAAGGTAAGTCATGAAGTGTGTAATATTAGTATGGGAATTGGGTTTAATATTCATGTAAGTTTCTGAATATAGATGTATAGGGAAGTTGGAGTTAATTTAGGTGATTGAGGTAAGTGTGTTTATAGTGTTAGTAAGTGGTGATATAGATTGTGATAGGAAGTTGAAATGAGTATTGAATGGTAAGTTTTGTTGTAACTTAGTTATGGGCAGATGTGAAATAGGATGTATGGTGAGTGAGTGGTTAATATAGGATGTGATTGAGGAAGTGTGATATAGATTATGAAGATCGTGAATACATTGCATAGTGAATTCAAATATATGAATTATGTTGAAGTGGTTTCGAAATAGGATGTATGAAGTTTGTAATATATGCATGATGGAATTTGTAATTATGAGTTATGGGGAATGTGTTGAATATAGGATTTATGGAAGTGGTGGAATATTGATGTGATGGGGATAGTTGTGGATTATAGGATTATGCGTGAGATTGTGTTGAATATAGATGTATGGGAATTGGTGGAAGATATGATGATGAATTGGAATTGTGGGAATAGGAGTTTGAAGTGTAATTCAAGTGATGAGAGTGCTGTTATCATAGATGTTATTAAGTGAATATCAAGTTATGCTGATTTTATTCATGCTTCAGTTTCTAGTTATTCAATATGCTTAGCAATTTCTAGTTATTCCATACTGAAGTAGCAGTTTCTTAGTTATTCCGCACTGTTTAGCAGTTTCCTAGTATCCGCAATGCATAACAGTTTTTTAGTTATTACATAATGCTTAGCAGTTTCCTTAGTTAATTCCACACTGCATAGCAGTTTCCTAGTTATTCCACACTGCATAGCAGTTTCCTAGTTATTCCGCACTGCATAGCAGATTCCTAGTTATGCCATACTGCTTAGCAATTTCCTAGTTATTCCATACTGCGTAGCAGTTTCTTAGTTATTCCGCACTGCTTAGCAGTTTCCTAGTTATCCCCAATGCATAACAGTTTTTTAGTTATTACATAATGCTTAGCAGTTTCCTAGTTATTCCACACTGCATAGCAGTTTCCTAGTTATTCCACACTGCATAGCAGTTTCCTTGTTATTCCGCACTGCAATGCAGTTTCTAGTTATTCCACACTGCATAGCAGTTTCCTAGTTATTACATACTGCTTCCTAGTTATTCCATACTGCATAGTAGTTTCCTAGTTATTCCACACTGCATAGCAGTTTCCCAGTTATTCCGCACGCATAGCAGTTTCCTAGTTATTCCACACTGCATAGTAGTTCCTAGTTATTCCACACTGCATAGCAGTTTCCTAGTTATTCCACACTGCATAGCAGTTTCCTAGTTATTCCGCACTGCATAGCAGATTCCTAGTTATGCCATACTGCTTAGCAATTTCCTAGTTATTCCATACTGCGTAGCAGTTTCTTAGTTATTCCGCACTGCTTAGCAGTTTCCTAGTTATCCGCAATGCATAACAGTTTTTTAGTTATTACATAATGCTTAGCAGTTTCCTAGTTATTCCACACTGCATAGCAGTTTCCTAGTTATTCCACACTGCATAGCAGTTTCCTTGTTATTCCGCACTGCAATGCAGTTTCCTAGTTATTCCACACTGCATAGCAGTTTCCTAGTTATTACATACTGCTTCCTAGTTATTCCATACTGCATAGTAGTTTCCTAGTTATTCCACACTGCATAGGCAGTTTCCTAGTTATTCCACACTGCTTACAGTTTCCTAGTTATTCCATACTGCGTAGCAGTTTCCTAGTTATTCCGCATTGGCATAGCAGATTCCTAACTATTCCACACTGCATAGCATTTTCCTAGTTATTCCACACTGCATAGCAGTTGCCTAGTTATTCCACACTGCATAGCAGTTGCCTAGTTATTCCACACTGCTTAGCAGTTTTCCTAGTTATTCCTCACTGCATAGCAGTTTCCTAGTTATTCCACACTGCTTAGCAGTTTCCTAGTTATTCCATACTGCGTAGCAGTTTCCTAGTTATTCAACATTCCATAGCAGTTTCCTAATTATTCGCACTGCATAGCAGTTTCCTAGTTATTCCACACTGCATAACAGTTGCCTAGTTATTCCACACTGCATAGCAGTTGCCTAGTGATTCCATACTGCATAGCAGTTTCCTAGTTATTCCACACTGCTTAGCAATTTCCTAGTTATTCCATACTGCTTAGCAGTTTCCTGCTTATTCCATACTGCGTAGCAGTTTCCTAGTTATTCCGCACTGCATAGCAGATTCCTAGTTATGCCATACTGTATAGCAGTTTTCTAGTTATTCCGCACTACATAGCAGTTTCCTAGTTATTCCACACTGCATAGCAGCTTCCTAGTTATTCCAAACTGCATAGCAGTTTCCTAGTTATTCCACACTGTATAGCAGTTTCCTAGTTATTCCACACTGTGTAGCAGTTTCCTAGTTATTCCACACTGCATAGAAGTTTCCTAGTTATGCCACACTGCATAGCAGCTTCCTAGTTATTCCACACTGCATAGAAGTTTCCTAGTTATTCCATACTGCATTGCAGTTTCCTAGTTATTCCACACTGCATAGCAGTTTCCTAGTTATTCCACACTGCATAGCAGTTTCCTAGTTATTCCACACTGCTTAGCAATTTCCTAGTTTTTCCATACTGCTTAGCAGTTTCCTAGTTATGCCATACTGTATAGCAGTTTTATAGTTATTCCACACTGCATATCAGCTTCCTAGTTATTCCAAACTGCATAGCAATTTCTTAGTTATTACACACTGTATAGCAGTTTCCTTGTTATTCCACACTGTATAGCAGTTTCCTAGTTATTCCACACTGCATAGCAGTTTCCTAGTTATGCCACACTGCATAGCAGCTTCCTAATAATTCCACACTGCATAGAAGTTTCCTAGTTATTCCATACTGCATTGCAGTTTCCTAGTTATTCCACACTGCATAGCAGTTTCCTAGTTATTCCACACTGCATAGCAGTTTCCTAGTTATTCCACACTGCTTAGCAATTTCCTAGTTATTCCAAACTGCTTAGCAGTTTCCTAGTTATTCCACACTGCATAGCAGTTTCCTAGTTATTCCACACTGCATAGCAGTTTCCTAGTTATTCCGCACTGCATGGCAGTTTCCTAGTTATTCCGCACTGCATAGCAGTTTCCTAGTTATTACATACTGCTTCCTAGTTATTCCATACTGCATAGTAGTTTTCCTAGTTATTCCACACTGCATAGCAGTTTCCTAGTTATTCCTCAATGCATAACAGTTTCTTATTTATTCCATACTGCATAGTAGTTTCCTAGTTATTCCACACTGCATAGCAGTTTCCCAGTTATTCCGCAATGCATAGCAGTTTCCTAGTTATTCCACATTGCATAGCAATTTCCTAGTTATTCCGCACTGCATAGCAGTTTCTAGTTATTTCACAAAGCATAGCAGTTTCCTAGATATTCCACAAAGCATAGCAGTTTCCTAGTTATTCCACACTGTATAGCAGTTTCCTAGTTATTCCACACTGCATAGCAGTTTCCTAGTTATTCCACACTGCATTGTAGTTTCCTAGTTATTCCGCACTGCATAGCAGTTTCCTAGTTATTCCACACTGCATATCAGTTTCCTTGTTATTCCATACTGCTTAGCAGTTTCCTAGTTATTCCATACTGCTTAGCAGTTTCCTAGTTATTCCATACTGCATAGCAGTTTCCTAGTTATTCCGCACTGCATAGAAGTTTCCTAGTTATTCCACACTGCATAGCAGTTTCCTAGTCATTCAACACTGCATAGCAGTTTCCTAGTCATTCAACACTGCATAGTTTTTTCCTAGTTATTCCGCAATGCATAACAGTTTCCTATTTATTCCATACTGCTTAGCAGTTTCCTAGTAATTCCACACTGCATAGCAGTTTCCTAGTTATTCCGCAATTTAGAACAGTTTCCTATTGATTCCATACTGCATAGCAGTTTCCTAGTAATTCCACACTGCATAGCAGTTTTCTAGTTATTTTACACTGCAAAACAGTTTCCTAGTTAGTCCGCACTGCATAGCAGTTTTCTAGTTATTTTACACTTCATAACAGTTTCGTAGTTATTCCGCACTGCATTGCAGTTTCCTAGTTATTCCACACTGCATAGCAGGTTCCTAGTTATTCCGCACTGCATAGCAGTATCCTAGTCATTCCACACTGCATAGCAGGTTCCTAGTTATTCCGAACTGCATAGCAATTTCCTAGTTATTCCACACTGCACAGCAGTTTCCTAGTTATACCACACTGCATAGCAATTTCCTGTTTATTCCACACTGCATAGCAGTTTCCTAGTTATTCCACACTGCATAGCAGTTTCCTAGTTATTTCACACTGCATAGCAGTTTCCTAGTTATTCCGCACTGCATGGCAGTTTTCTAGTTATTCCGCACTGCATAGCAGTTTCCTAGTTATTCCACACTGCATTGCAGTTTCCTAGTTATTCCGCACTGCATAGCAGTTTCCTAGTTATTCCGTACTGCTTAGCAGTTCCTAGTTATTTCGCAATGCATGACAGTTTTCTAGTTATTCCATACTGCTTAGAAGTTTCCTAGTCATTCAACACTGAATAGCAGTTTCCTAGTCATTCCACACTGCATAGTGTTTTCCCAGTTATTCCGATTGCATAACAGTTTCCTATTTATTCCATACTGCTTAGCAGTTTCCTAGTAATTCCACACTGCATAGCAACTTCCTAGTTATTCCGCAATGCAGAACAGTTTCCTATTGATTCCATACTGCTTAGCAGTTTCCTAGTAATTCCACACTGCAAAGCAGTTTCCTAGTTATTCCACAACGGATAGCAGTTTTCTAGTTATTTTACACTGCATAACAGTTTCCTAGTTATTCCGCACTGCATAGCAGTTTTCCTAGTTATTCCGCACTGCATTGCAGTTTCCTAGTTATTCCGCACCGCATAGCAGTTTCCTAGTCATTCCACACTGCATAGCAGGTACCTAGTTATTCCGAACTGCATAGCAATTTCCTAGTTATTCCACACTTCATAGCAGAGTCCTAGTTATACCACACTGCATAGCAATTTCCTATTTATTCCACACTGCATAGCAGTTACCTAGTTATTCCACACTGAAAAGCAGTTTCCTAGTTATTCCACACTGCATAGCAGTTTCCTAGTTATTCAGCACTGCATGGCAGTTTCCTAGTTATTCTGCACTGCATAGCAGTTTCCTAGTTATTCCACACTGCATTGCAGTTTACTAGTTATTCCGCACTGCATAGCAGTTTCCTAGTTATTCCACACTGCATTGCAGTTTCCTAGTTATTCCGCACTGCATAGCAGTTTCCTAGTTATTCCACACTGCATAGCAGTTTCCTAGTTATTCCAAACTGCATATCAGTTTCCTAGTTATCCCACACTGCATATAAGTTTCCTAGTTATTCCACACTGCATAGCAGTTTCCTAGTTATTCCACACTGCATAGCAGTTTCCTAGTTATTCCGCACTGATTAGCAGTTTCCTAGTTATTCCACACTGTATAGTAGTTTCCTAGTTATTCCGCACTGCATAGCAGTTTCCTAGTTATTCCACACTGCATAGTCATGATAGTAGTTGCATAGTTATTCCACACTGCATAGTATATGCATAGTTATTCCACACTGCATAGTAGTTTCCTAGTTATTCCGCACTGTACAACAGTTTCCTAGTTATTCCACAATGCATAGTAGTTTCCTAGTTATTCCACACTGCATAGCAGTTTCCTAGTTACTCCACACAGAATAGCAGTTTCCTAGTTATTCCATACTGCTTAGCAGTTTCTTAGTTATTCCACACTGCTTAGCAGTTTCCTAGTTATTTCGCAATGCATAACAGTTTCCTAGTTATTCCACCCTTCATAGTAGTTGCATAGGTATTCCATACTGCTTAGCATTTTCCTAGTTATTCCGCAATTCATAGTAGTTTCCTAGTTATACCATACTGCATAGCAGTTTCCTAGTTATTCCATACTGCATAAAAGTTTCCTAATTATTCCACACTGCATAGCAGTTTCCTAGTTATTCCACACTGCATAGCAGTTTCCTAGTTATGCCATACTGCTTAGCAGTTTCCTTGTTACTCCACAACTTCATAATAGATTCCTAGTTATTCCGCATTGCATAATAGTTTCCTAGTTATTCCACAGTGCATAGTAGTTTCCTAGTTATTCCACACTGCATAGTAGTTTCCTAGTTATTCCACAAAGCATAGCAGTTTCCTAATTATTCCACAAAGAATAGCTGTTTCCTAGTTATTCCACAAAGCATAGCAGTTTCATAGTTATCCACACTGCATAGCAGTTTCCTAGTTATTCATCAAAGCATAGCAGTTTCCTAGTTATTCCACACTGCATAGTAGTTTCCTAGTTATTCCACAAAGCATAGCAGTTTCCTAATTATTCCACAAAGCATAGTAGTTTCCTAGTTATTTCACAAAGCATAGCAGCTTCCTAGTTATTCCACTCTGTATAGCATTTACCTAGTTGTTCCAGACTGCAATGCAGTTTCCTAGTTATTAAACACTACTTTCCAGATTGTACAGCAATTTTTCCTTGTTGATGGTCTAGTGGAGATACTGAAGGTGGTCTAGTGCAGATATGGGCTGTGGTCTAGTGGAGATATGGGAGGTGGTATATAGGGGTATGTAAGTGGACTAGTTTAGAAATGGGATGTGGTCTAATGGAGACATGGGATGGTCTAGCGAGATATGGAAGGTGATCTAGTGGAAATATTGGAGGTGGTCTGGTGGATATATAGGAGTTGACCCAGTAGAGAGAGATATGGGAGATGGTCTAGTGGAGATATGAGAGGTTGTCTAGTGGGGATGTGGGTGTGGTCTAGTGGAGATATGGAAGGTGGTCCAGTAGAGATATCGGAGTTGGTATAGTGGAGAAATGGGAAGTGGTCTAGTGGAGAAATGGGAGCTCGTCTATTGGAAATATGGGAATTAATCTAGTGGAGATATGGGAGGTGGTCTAGTAGAGATATGGGAGATAGTCTAGTGGAAATACGGGAGGTGGGAAATAGGAGGTGGTCTTGTAGAGATATGTGAGGTGCATATATGCGAGTGGTCTAGATGAGATATGGGAGGTGGTCTAATGGAGATATGGGAGGTGATTTAGCGAAGATACGGGAGGTTGTCTAATGGAAATATGGGACTTGGTCTAGTGGAGATATGAGAGTTGCTCTAGTGGAGATATGAGAGTTGGTCTTGTGAAGATATGAGTGGTGGTCTGGTGGAGATATGGGAGATGGTCCAGTGGGTATATGAGACCTGATCTAGTGGAGATATGGGAGCTGGTCTAGTGGATATATTAGAGTTGGTCTAGTTGAGATATAGGAGATATAGGAGCTGGTCTAGTGGAGATATGAGAGTTGATCTAGTGGAGATATGAGAGTTGGTCTAGTAGAGATACGGGAGACGGCGTAGTGGAGATATGGGAGGTGATCTATGGCCGTTAAATTCGTAACATACGAAGTTTTCAAAAACAGCACATCCGTTTAATAAATAGAGGATCTTACATGAGTACTCATTCATTATTGAATTTATTAAACGAGTTGGCAAAATGATATAATGCGAGGGAAGACATAGATTTTTATTGGATATCTGTCCTTTTAACGCTCGACAACGCCATAGAACGTCTTGACAGAGCGGGCATAGTTATACCGAAAATATAAAATGGTGTTATTACACTACAACACCGTAAGTTAGGTGATATATATCCAGTTATGCCTGCATAACGTGTTTTATGAACAAGTCTGGGGGGTCATTATTGATAACGTCAATATTAGATGATCAGCATCTTATTATCACGCGCAGGAACATGAGTTCAGTGTATGCTCCATGCTGATTGGCTATTTTATGGGCGCGCCCATGAGAAGTTGGGCGTCTGGCACACCAGTCATTCAGTTTATATTTATCAATGGATAGAGAGAAAACGCAATTTGCCCACCTCCACCCCTTGTATATATATCTATATACACCTTCCCAATTGTGTCGAACCTCTTCCAGGGCGTATTCTTTCGACCCTTTACACATTTCCTGTCGTTTAGGCGGCGGCGTACTCTTACGAACCCCATACACATTTCCGGTCGTTTACGGGACCATTGTTATAATTGTGTATTGTATATGCATTAAGATTATATATCTTGTTGTATATTAAGAACAAAAGGTTGTATGAGAGTGTGCTTGGTTTAATCATTACACATTTATATTGTGTTTCATTATGATACAGTTTGTTTTAGAAAACATATGACTAAAACAAAATTATATTGGGTCATGCAACGCATGACCGCTTTCAATTGCATACACGGATTTTTGTCTTCTTTTACCCCGGACTGAGGATCATAAATATAATTACGTATTTATTATACTGGTAATAAGTGAGCATGCGCTTGTTCTCCTGCTTTAAAACACGGAAACTATTTGAAAAACTCAGATGGTTTATCACGTTTATACAAAAAGAAATTGCATTAACGCCTTCTCATATTTACAGATTTTTTTAACATTTGCTTTAATCATTATTTGAACGTGCACAAAACGCCCAGTAAACATTCAATGATGACCACAACTACAAGAAACAATGCTTTTCATAAACAACCTGTGCCCACTTCCTTACAAGAAGAAAACAAAACAGCACAACAACGACAAGATTTGTCCATTATGACGTAGGATATTATCTCAACTAACACGTCATGTTCATGTCAAAGGATCAACCAACTAACATAAAAAAAATCACGTTTCTGTTTAAATTTATCTGAATATGAACTTTTAAAAATTACCGGATATATTCGTATCCTTTTTTGTTACAAAATATTGTATTTACCAACACATTTCTACAAACAATAATGTGTTAGAACAAATCATCAACTGTCACAAAATGCGTAGTTTGTGTATTATTTTTTGTAAAGAACCTGCTGATAGGATATCCATCTTTTATTTCATGTCGATTACATGCAATCACGTACTATGTTTTAATTAACGGCATTGTAAAAACGATATGTTCACAAGCATTAGTAGAAATTGAGTTCTCGACAATGGCGGCAATTGCGTTGGTGGACTGTTCCATGTCTTATTTGTTTGTGGTAGAGTCAGACCACTTCATTGTTCCTGGGTAGAACCAGTAGTGTATGCCTCACGCCTTCCATAAGAATGGAAACATTTGACAAGTCGAGCTCACAACTTAAGATTCGAACCCGCGGCTATGAGAGGCGAGAACATTTAAGACGAAGCTTTTTTGCTATCCCGGTGACGGACGCACAATACATGTCTTACTTCAAGCCATAATACACGCCTTACTTAAAGCCACAATACATGCCTTACTTAAAGCCATAATACACGCCTTACTTAAAGCCATAATACACGCCTTACTTAAAGCAACAATACACGCCTTACTTAAAGCTGCAATACATGTCTTACTTAAAGCCATAATACACGCCTTACTTAAAGCCACAATACATGTCTTACTTAAAGCCATAATACACGCCTTACTTCAAGCCACAATACACGACTTACTTAAAGTCACAATACATGTCTTGTTTAAACCATAATACTCGCCTTACTTAAAGCCATAATACACGCCTTACTTAAAGCCACAATACACGACTTACTTAAAGTCACAATACATGTCTTGTTTAAATCATAATACACGCCTTACTTAAAGCCATAATACACGCCTTACTTAAAGCCACAATACACGACTTACTTAAAGTCAAAATACATGCCTTACTTAAAGCCACAATACATGCCTTACTTAAAGCCACAATACACGACTTACTTAATGCCACAATACACGACTTACTTAAAGTCACAATGCATGTCTTGTTTAAACCATAATACACGCCTTACTTAAAGCCATAATACACGCCTTACTTAAAGCCACAATACACGACTTACTTAAAGTCACAATACATGCCTTACTTAAAGCCACAATACATGCCTTACTTAAAGACGCAATACACGTCTTACTTAGAGCCACTTACACGCCTTACTTAAAGCCACAATACAGGCCTTAGTTAAAGCCACAATACACGCCTTACTTAAAGCCACAATACACGACTTACTTAAAGTCACAATACATGCCTTACTTAAAGCCACAATACACGACTAACTTAAAGTCACAAAACATGCCTTAATTAAAGCCACAATACATGCCTTACTTAAAGACGCAATACACGTCTTACTTAGAGCCACTTACACGCCTTACTTAAAGCCACAATACACGCCTTAGTTAAAGCCGCAAGACATGCCACAATACATGCCTTACTTAAAACCACCATACATGCCTTACTTAAAGCCACAATAGATACCTTACTTAAAGCCACAATACATGTCTTACTTAAAGCCACAACCACCATACATGCCTTACTTAAAGACAGAATACATGCCTTACTTAAAGCCATCATACATGCCTTACTGAAAGCCACAAAACATGCCTTACTTAAAGCCACCATACATGCCTTACTTAAAGCCACAATAGATGCCTTACTTAAAGCCACCATACATGTCTGACTTAAATCCACAACCACCATGCATGCTTTACTTAAAGTCGGAATAAATGCCTTACTTAAAGCCACAATACATGCCTTACTTAAAGCCACCATACATGCCTTTCTTAAGGCCACAATTGATGCCTTACTTAAAGCCACAATACATGTCTTACTTAAAGCCACAATACATTATTTTCTTAAAGCCACAATACATGCCTTACTTCAAGCCATAATACATGTCTTACTTAAAGTCACAATACACGCCTTACTTAAAGCCACCATATACGCCTTACTTAAAGTCACAATACACGCCTTACTTAAAGTCACAATACACGCCTTACTTAAAGCCACCAAACACGCCTTACTTAAAGTCACCATTCACGCCTTACTTAAAGCCACAATACACGCCTTAGTTAAAGCCACAATAAACGCCTTAGTTTAAGCCACAATACATGTCTTACTTAAAGCTACAACCACCATACATGCCTTACTTAAAGCCGGAATGTATGCCTTTCTTAAAGCCACAATATATGCCTTACTTAAAGCCACCATACATTCTTTTCTTAAATCCACAATACATGCCTTACTGAAAGCCACAATACACGCCTTACTTAAAGCCACCATACACGCCTTACTTGAAGCCACCATAGACGCCTTACTTAAAGTCACAATACACGCCTTACTTAAAGTCACAATACACGCCTTACTTAAAGCCACCAAACACGCCTTACTTGAAGCCACCATACACGCCTTACTTGAAGCCACCATAGACGCCTTACTTAAAGTCACAATACACGCCTTACTTAAAGCCACAATACACGCCTTACTTAAAGCCACAATACACGACTAACTTAAAGTCACAATACATGTCTTGTTTAAACCATAATACACGCCTTACTTAAAGCCATAATACACGCCTTACTTAAAGCCACAATACACGACTTACTTAAAGTCACAATACATGCCTTACTTAAAGCCACAATACATGCCTTACTTAAAGACGCAATACACGTCTTACTTAGAGCCACTTACACGCCTTACTTAAAGCCACAACACAGGCCTTAGTTAAAGCCACAATACACGCCTTACTTAAAGCCACAATACACGACTTACTTGAAGCCACCATTCACGCCTTACTTGAAGCCACCATAGACGCCTTACTTAAAGTCACAATACACGCCTTACTTAAAGTCACAATACACGCCTTACTTAAAGCCACCAAACACGCCTTACTTAAAGTCACCATTCACGCCTTACTTAAAGCCACAATACAGGCCTTAGTTAAAGCCACAATACACGCCTTACATAAAGCCACAATACACGCCTTACTTAATGCCACAATACACGACTTACTTGAAGCCACCATACACGCCTTACTTGAAGCCACCATAGACGCCTTACTTAAAGTCACAATACACGCCTTACTTAAAGCCACAATACATGCCTTACTTAAAGACGCAATACACGTCTTACTTAGAGCCACCTACACGCCTTACTTAAAGCCACAATACAGGCCTTAGTTAAAGCCACAATACACGCCTTACTTAAAGCCACAATACACGACTTACTTAAAGTCACAATACATGTCTTGTTTAAATCATAATACACGCCTTACTTAAAGCCATAATACACGCCTTACTTAAAGCCACAATACACGACTTACTTAAAGTCACAATACACGACTTACTTAAAGTCACAATACATGCCTTACTTAAAGCCAAAATACATGCCTTACTTAAAGACGCAATACACGTCTTACTTAGAGCCACTTACACGCCTTACTTAAAGTCACAATACACGCCTTAGTTAAAGCCGCAAGACATGCCACAATACATGCCTTACTTAAAACCACCATACATGCCTTACTTAAAGCCACAATAGATACCTTACTTAAAGCCACAATACATGTCTTACTTAAAGCCACAACCACCATACATGCCTTACTTAAAGACAGAATAAATGCCTTACTTAAAGCCATCATACATGCCTTACTGAAAGCCACAAAACATGCCTTACTTAAAGCCACCATACATGCCTTACTTAAAGCCACAATAGATGCCTTACTTAAAGCCACCATACATGTCTGACTTAAATCCACAACCACCATGCATGCCTTACTTAAAGTCGGAATAAATGCCTTACTTAAAGCCACAATACATGCCTTACTTAAAGCCACCATACATGCCTTTCTTAAGGCCACAATTGATGCCTTACTTAAAGCCACAATACATGTCTTACTTAAAGCCACAATACATTCTTTTCTTAAAGCCACAATACATGCCTTACTTCAAGCCATAATACATGTCTTACTTAAAGCCACAATACACGCCTTACTTAAAGCCACCATAGACGCCTTACTTAAAGTCACAATACACGCCTTACTTAAAGTCGCAATACACGCCTTACTTAAAGCCACCAAACACGCCTTACTTAAAGTCACCATTCACGCCTTACTTAAAGCCACAATACACGCCTTAGTTAAAGCCACAATACACGCCTTAGTTTAAGCCACAATACATGTCTTACTTAAAGCCACAACCACCATACATGCCTTACTTAAAGCCGGAATGTATGCCTTACTTAAAGCCACAATATATGCTTTACTTAAAGCCACCATACATTCTTTTCTTAAAGCCACAATACATGCCTTATTGAAAGCCACAATACACGCCTTACTTAAAGCCACCATACACGCCTTACTTGAAGCCACCATAGACGCCTTACTTAAAGTCACAATACACGCCTTACTTAAAGTAACAATACACGCATTACTTAAAGCCACCAAACACGCCTTACTTAAAGTCACCATTCACGCCTTACTTAAAGCCACAATACAGGCCTTAGTTAAAGCCACAATACACGCCTTACATAAAGCCACAATACACGCCTTACGTAATGCCACAATACACGCCTTACTTGAAGCCACAATACACGCCTTAGTTAAAGCCACAATACACGCCTTAGTTAAAGCCACAATACATGTCTTACTTAAAGCCACAACCACCATACATGCCTTACTTAAAGCCGGAATGTATGCCTTACTTAAAGCCACAATATATGCCTTACTTAAAGCCACCATACATTCTTTTCTTAAAGCCACAATACATGCCTTACTTAAAGCCACAATACACGCCTTACTTAAAGCCACCATACACGCCTTACTTAAAGCCACAATACATGCTTTAGTTAAAGCCACAATACACGCCTTACTTAAAGCCACAATACATGCCTTACTTAAAGCCAGAATACATGTCCTACATAAAGCCACAATACACGCCTTACTTAAAGGCACCATAGACGCCTTACTTAAAGTCACAATACACGCCTTACTTAAAGTCACAATACACGCCTTACTTAAAACCAACATACACGCCTTACTTAAAGCCACAATGCACGTCCTACTTAAAGCCACAATACATGTCTTACTTAAAGCCACCACACACGCCTTACTTAAAGTCACAATACACGCCTTACTTAAAGCCACAACATACGTCTTACTTAAAGCCACAATACATGCCTTACTTAAAGCCACAATACATGTCTTACTGAAAGCCACAATGCATGCCTTACTTAAAGCCACCATGCATGTCTTACTTAAACCACCATACATGCCTTACTTAAAGCCACAATACATGCCTTACTTAAAGCCACAATACATGTCTTGCTTAAAGCCACAATACATGCTTACTTAAAGCACAATACACGTCTTACTTATAGCCACAATACACGCGTTACTTAAAGCCACAATACACGTCTTACTTAAAGCCACAATACACGCCTTACTTAAATCTACAATACATGCCTTACTTAAAGCCATAATACATGTCTTACTTAAAGCCACAATACATTCCCTTCTTAAATCCACAATACATGCCTTACTTAAACCCACAATACATGCCTTACTTAAATCCACAATAAATCCACAATACATGCCTTACTTAAAGCCACAATACATGCCTTGCTTAAAGCAACAGTAATTATATTACCTTCAATGGAATTAAATCACCCGATCACCACAGTCGTTATTTGAAACAACTCACTTGAAACGACTTACTCTCCTCTCCCTCATGCGACGGTTTAGAACTGCTGGTATCTGATTGTTATGTACACAATACCTGTACTATAAATAAACGTGTTTGCCCTGCACTCTAACCGTTTTACAAATAAGCGCATTGTTCATGGAACACAGTGTAATAATTGCACATTGGTTTACAGGACATATACCGTTAAATATTGAATGAAGAACAGCAGTGAATAGTTTCCCCTCATAACTCTCTCCAAATAACTAGGTCCAAGCATTGTGTTCACATTTAGCTATATAAGTATCTTTTCGATATACCCATTTATTAAACATGATTGCAAATTGGCTTTTTTTTTTAAATTTGCTAAAAATATATAAATGTATATACTTAAAAAAACATCTTATATTTTGAAAAACTTACAAATAGTTAATTTACCCATGGGACACCGACATTCAATAAAATGTGTAAGCATGCCAAGGTCATTCTCACTGACTTTGCTTTCAGTAGGAACATTTTCCTGTCATTTTGTTTCGATGTTCAGCCGTAGATGTTAGTGTGTAAGAAGTTTACAAGCTGTATCGCTGAACTCAACTCGGCTTTTATAATGAACACAAAAAGGTACCCACTATTAATTATGGTACTTCCATAGGCCTGTCTTTAAGTAACTATAACAGCCTAAAATAGTTTATATGAAACAATTTGAGATATTTGTAAGTACATTTAATTGAGAACAAACTATTACATTAAACAATCTGCCAGATAATAATCTGGATGATACCAAACCATTAAAGAGATGTAATTTGTTAGTTATGGATAATCACAGTCTACGTTGGGTAAACATATATTTTGGTAAAAATATAAACATTGGTAAAAATATAAACTAATGACATATTGATGTAAGTGTGTATGATATTTGAAAGCTTTATGGCTTTTGGTATCTAAATTATGAATTTAATATAAACACTTGAATGTTAAAC
Organism: Cyrtodaria siliqua; assembly: GCA_037043455.1. Classification (NCBI taxonomy): domain Eukaryota; kingdom Metazoa; phylum Mollusca; class Bivalvia; order Adapedonta; family Hiatellidae; genus Cyrtodaria; species Cyrtodaria siliqua. The sequence goes on along the minus strand of JAWPHD010016113.1, from coordinate 28,835 downwards.
TTATATGTAAAATGAACGAAATATAAAAAAATAGGTCAGGTCAAGCATATTGACCTAATGACCTATTTTTCATTGACATGCAGATATAAACGTGTTAAGTTTGAAAACTCGTCGGTTTCTGTTTTCTGAGTAAATCTTTAATGTAAACATGCAATGTAAATATTTAATGTAAACCTGCAATGTAAATCTTTAATGTAAACTAACGCCGTTTAAAAGGTAGGTGAATGTCGCATGTCGACCTATTTTTGCTAGGAACATACTGCTGTCATGCAGATGTAAAATTTGAAAGCTCTACGGCTTCCGGTGTCTGCGAATTGGACTTAACGAAAAACCTGAATGTAAAACTCGTATGGACTGAAGGACGGACGGACATGGACAACACTATATAATTTCATTGCAAGTGAATAATAAGGATTTCGCGTGGAAAGAAAATTTATTTTTAACAAACTCTCGACAACAATTTACATGACAACCTGGAAAAAAAAATAACGGTTGATTTCTAGAACTTCCACACGAATTGTCAGTGACAATATGGTCGAAATCGTTAAAAGTAATACATACAACACGATAAAAACTCTATGTAAATCGTACTTTAGTGACACGTTCGTCGCAAACATATGTCACATGACCAGTGCAATTCATAGTTTCTTTCATAAAATCCAGCGCATGCAAATTCCCAATAAGGTGCCTCCTTCGCAGGGTTTGTAAGATACAAATAGGGTTATTCAGTTCTAAAGAAACCCCACTTTGAACTAACCAGCGACAAAAGAGAAAGCCCGTTCATTGAACAGACTATAAAGGGACATAACTATGAACTTACTTCCGTTCAAACGCACAGAACTCAATCATCTAAACAACTATCAAAATTTAAAAAAAAACACGTTTATTGTGTTTTAAGAATTAGACGATTTATTGCAAAGGGTGAAAGGTAAGACATTATTTCTGTATAACGTTGCAAAGAGTGAAAAATAAGACATTAATGTTGCATAACGAGTACAGAACCAGTAAATAACTGTGTTAGTTCAAAATGTATGTGACTCATGTGATATCAATCACAAATTAATCAGTGTTAAACATTCAAACTTTGTTCATATCGCCTTTATCATATGTGGCATTTTGAATTTGTCGACTTCTGAAATGTTAACGAGGCTAAACTGCATCACTTAATTTGTCTATAGACTGGCCACCGTCTTTCTGTTCATTTTGTCATTTTTTGTTCATGTTCATTAAAGGTCTTCATCATGATCCCTGCATTGTTTCAGGTGCTATCTCGCTCGCATCAAAAGAGCAGTAGCAGACAAACAACAAACGTGGCTCCAGCGTAAATGGAGTTTCTACGATAGAATTTGCAGCAACTCTGCAGTTCAGGGTGAGAAGGTTCTAGGCCATTTTCCATATTTTATCTCAATGTACATGGAAGATGAGCCTGGCATGTTCATGCCTGTTAGGCGCCATATAACCTTTTCATGTTTTGGTGCGCCTTAAAACCCAATTCAATTCAATTATGTTTGTATTTATACATTTTAAGACAACTCAAGCTATCATAGAACTCACATTCTGAATTAAGTCCCCTTTGCGATATCAGTGCTCGGAACTTCTCAAAAACGATGATAACAATTATATTTGACTTGCATTCTGATTGCTTAAAACGTAAACGAAAAAATATAACCCCTGACAATACCCAGTGTACTCTGTGAAATTTAACAATGCAAGAAACAACATACTGTTACCAAAACTGAAAGAATACGAGTTTCAACTGTCATTATTATCGAATACTGCTTAACCCTTCTGCAGAATCCCAACTTTAACTGGTCTTTAAGACATATATTTGTAATGGAGCTGAACATGGAATAACACAGATATTCTTAACCTCCGCAAAGAAACAGTTGTGCATAAAGGTGGGTTTCATTCACCAAGCTGCACCTAGATGTAAATAGTAACACATGCTGCATGATCTTTCTGTCCAACAGATGATACTGTGCAAAGTTGACACGTGAACAATACTACGGGAAATGTCGAGGTTACAGCAGGATCAAACTTATTTTTTATACGAACGCTAACCTTGTTGAGTATTCACACTGAGAGGGATGCATCTCAGATGCAGCTGTTATTTGTCAATGCAAATTTTAGGGGCAACTAGTACATTCATGTATTCTCTGAATTGAGTGAACTGGATTTTATAGTTGCACCAACAGCTAAGGTCATATAGCGACTTTCCAGCTGCCATTATTGGAGGAAGACCCCAGATGTCCCTCCGGGCAATTTTCGTGTACGGATGTGCACCTGGGTAGAACTACCGACGTTCCGCATGTCAGCTGGATAGCTTCTTCATGTAAAGATTCCTAGTATGTATTCGCTGTAAAAAAAATGTTAGAACAACTTTTGTTTTATATAGTGGCATGTAGCTGCCATCGTCATCAAGTCGTGTGAAATTGCTGTAAAGTTCCATGCTAGATAAGTGTTCGCGTTATTGTTTTTGTTTTACTTCGAAACATATGTTATATTCATTCATTCATTCATTCGTTCGATCGTTCGTTCATTCGTTCATTCGTTCGTTCGTTCGTTCGTTCGTTCATTCATTCATTTATTTATTTTCTCTAGATTGTTCGCATTTTTTTTTTTTTTTTAATTTGTTATTATTGATGCATTTATGTGTGCCGACTGTGTGATTCATATGTGACTGATGTTTCGTGGGTTCAATCCCGCTGGGAGCATGTACCCGCTGGGAGCATGTACAATGTGACATTAAGAAAGTCACGTAACTCAATTGTTCCTTGGAAGGGGACGTTAACTGGGCGTTATATATACACGGCAATAAATGGCAACATATGCAGTCTATTTTGTCACATATAATTTTTTGTAATCAAATACATTTCTCCATCATTAGAGGGAAAACTTACTAACAAGTGTTTCAGTCCAAGATTCTTTCTTTTGGGAGGGTAAAAAAGTGTATATTTATATCTACTTCAAAATGTTGATGCATGCTTTTATTATAATTATTATTTGTTTTTACTACACTGTCTATCAAATGGTCACTCATGCGAAGGTTCTCCCCGTGTGGTTCTCGGGGGCCCCGTTTGGTCACGGGGCAAAGAATAGGGCCACTGCAGATCCCTTTGGAGGGGATAGGCAGAGGGGTAGAATCCCCCCAAATTTATGTTCATTTTATCGTTTTTTGTTCATGTTCATTAAAGGTCTTCATCATGATCCCTGCATTGTTTCAGGTGCTATCTCGCTTGCATCAAAAGAGCAGTGGCAGAAAAACAATAACGTGGCTCCAGCGTAAATGGAGTTCCTACGATAGAATTTGCAGCAACTCTGCAGTTCAGGGTGAGAAGGTTCTAGGCCCATTTTCTATATTTTATCTCGATGTACATGGAAGATGAGCATGGCATGTTCATGCCTTTTAGGCGCCATATAACCTTTTCATGTGTTGGTGCGCCTTAAAACCCCAATTCAATTCAATTCATGCGAAGGTTCAAACCTGGCCTCTTAAAGCCTGTGGCCACTAAATATATATATTATACCTCATTTGCATATTCCACTCTTTGTTTCATGTGACCTCATCCGGTCCATAAGTTGCATATTGACCGGGCGCCCGGTCCGAAGCTATATTAACGGACGTGTGAAAAACACGATGTCAAAATAATTCATAAAACATATTGATTTAATTTGTTGGTCAGATTCGGTATAATATAACAAATAATGTATGGTTCTTCGGTCCATATGAAGTTTATGGACTTGCATATGGACCTCAGCACCATACATTATCTGTTAAATAATTTCAATTAAATTTAAGATTATCATATATGTAACTTAACATTTAAGATAATAACAGTGCTGCTTAAGGCAGGTGTCTGCACAGTATACGTGACTGCTAAAATAGGTTTGAAATCACATATTTGTTTTTAAAGATATACAACTTTTTTTAATACTTATTGGTGTTAGTAGCATAAAATGGTTAACACGAGCTATACTAATTGATTGGAAATATTATTATCTATACTAATTGATTGGTAATATTATTATCTATACTAATTGATTGGTAATATTATTATCTTTACTAACTGATTGGTAATATTATTATCTATACTAATTGATTGGTAATATTATTATCTCTACTAATTGATTGGTAATATTATTATCTCTACTAACTGATTGGTAATATTATTATCTTTACTTATTGATTGGTAATAGTATTATCAATTATTATAGTAAATAGAATGTCTCAGTCTAAACCCCTCATATAAGTAGGTAGATAGTTTTCTTATAATTCTTCCATTTTCACATGTTATTAACTGAATGAACTTCGGAATATTTCGCCTAAACCAAAAATAGTGATATATATTGTTTTCCCCTTAAATCAGTATACAGTGTACATTGTAAAATAACATGAAATTCGTCTTCCAATATGTTACAAACTAAACATGTCCTTTCATTAACTGGTATTTTATGTGGCTTATGCCAACGCCCTGCCTCTATATGTAACCAATGTGATGACATTCTCCGTTGTGACAAGACCACACGGAATTGTGTTATTTTAACAATATCTAAGTAAGTTTTATACGTAAACTCATAGTACAGCGAATATGTTTTAGCCCTAGTCGATTCATGTATACGTGCATTCCAATGTTGTATAAACGTATCGGTTACTCTTTGTTTAAACTGTTATAGAAATGCATCTCCCACACCTTGAAAAATCCAAACGTCATTAAAACCCAATTGCTCAAGTAATATATCTGTACCAAATATGCCCAGTTTTGTTTATTTGTGTTATTGTGTAAGTCATTTAACTTACTATTATATATTACCTTAATGTATTTAGCATTTTCACATGCTAATATTTTAAACCAAAAGTTAATGATGACTACAAATTTAAATTGTCGTAAGGGTGTTCTACCTAACTCACCATAAACAAAGTCATTTTTTCACCAACCATTATATTTTTACAAAGTTTTAGATACACACGTTCTATAAAAAAATTGAATTTAAAAATCCCCAAACCTCGCATCCATATTGTAACACTTATTGTATAAGTTTGTCAAGTAGATTAAACGTGTTTCGGTGAAAGTTCTGTAAACTTGTCTACATAGTTCTTTAATTTAAAGTTGCTTTTACCGCTTGCCCAGACAATGTATCAAGTGCTGTGTAAAAACAGTTTCTAAATATACAAAACTATCTATTATCTCAATAATATTGCCATCATATCTAAATGTTACATTTCTTGATAGGCGACCGCCTTTTTAATTAAATACCATTATTTTTGTTTTATTTCTGTTAACTTTTAATCTCCATTTACCGCAATAATCGTATATCTAAACCTTTCTGTAAACCTTTAACGGTTTGTGAAAATAATACAATATCATCAGCATGTAAAAGCAACAGTAATTTAAAGTGTCCCAGGGTAATACCTGGTACATCGTTAGTTATGAAATGATCTTACATGTCATTCAAAAGAATAGCAAACACAAATGGTGACAGACATTCTCCCTGACGAACCCCTTAATAACGTGTAAATTCTTCACTTAACTCATGCCCGTGTTTTACAACTTTGTTATTATTTGCGCATTTATGTGTGCCGACTGCGTAGTTCATATGCGACTGATGTTTCGTGGGTTCAATCCCCGCTGGGAGCATGTATGTACGATGTGACATTAAGGAAGTCACTTAACTCAATTGTTCCTCGGAAGAGGACGTTAACTAGGCGTTCCAGTTTATATGTCAATCCTAAGAGCACGTAAAAGACCCAGACGAATCCGAAATATAATAGGGTAATACCGCATTTTTCTATATTTTTTTATCACTGTATCTTAAAGACTGATCCAATTCGCTTTTAATTTTAACTATTGAAGGGTCGAAGAAGAAGAAGAAGAAGAAGAAGAAGAAGAAGAAGAAGAAGAAGAAGAAAAAGAAGAAGAAGAGAAGAAGAAGAAGAAGAAGAAGAAGAAGAAGAAGAAGAAGAAGAAGAAGAAGAAGTGGACATTAAAGGGCTAAGAAGTCGTCGTATTTGCTAAAACTACTATCGCGACTGAATTATCACGACGGCAGCTACATGCCACCATATATATGAAAAAAATACTTTAGGTTTGCTCGATTAATAATGCAGTTACTAGTACCTTAAAAAAACACTATCGTAACCTATGACGGCGTATACGCGCTTCCGTGGTTGAAGTGCTAATGACGTTGCGTTTTAAACCTTCTCGCCCCTCACCGCTGCGGGTTCGAATCTCACTGGGAGCTCAACAGCTAAGTGAGAAAGTGTCGATTCCTACGGATGGCGGGAGGTATACAGTACTGGGTCTACCCAGAAACAATGGTCTGCCTCTACCACAAAAATAAATAAAAAAATAAGCAAAATAAATCGCCCTTTCATATAAGGCCTAAAATATGCTAAAATGACGTAAACACCATTCAAACAAGCACTTTATTCAACATTATCAACCACCTTAAACATGCAAAAGAGATAAGTGGTACAAAAACTCTTTTACATGATAAAATGTAAAACAAACAAAAAACCTATATCACTGATGCACGTTGACGCCAATGACGGGAAAGTAGATTGATATATATGACTTGTTTTTTTCCACTTTGGGGCAACACTTCGAAGCGAAAGCATACTTGAGTTAGATAACCGAGCCACGACATGCGAAAATGCTCTACTTAATAAAATGCTATTATATGTAAACCACGTACACGATTTCTAATTGATGTTGGTATCCTGTAGAATCATTACGTGGTCCGAGTATTAACTTTCATACCACATCCAACCCCTTCTCCGGGGTTGGCTGGGGTATGAAATACAACCTTAATTTCGGCAGAAAAATATGCATATTGTAAAATTAAAACATTTAATAGGTCATTTTAGTCAGGTTATTGCTTTTTTTCAGTTAAAAATATTTTTAAACTTGTTTTATTTTCAAAATATCCGTTATAAAAGCCTGCTAACCTTTCCAATCGCTTAATGGATTTAAGGCGGGACCACGTAATGTACCATAACATTTAAAATGGCACGGGTATATAGGATTTCATTTGCACAAGGTTACGCCGTATATGAAGGTCGATTTGTTCGTGGTGTATAGGCAGATCACCCAATTTTTCTGGTAAATATACCTTCAGCCATACGTATGAACCGTCACTTTCTCACTTAAAATCGATCTCATAGTGGGATTCGAACCCGCAGCGGTGAGAGGCGAGACGGTTTCAAACGTAGTGGAGTGTGTGGTCCAGTGGTAGAGTGGAGTGCGTGGTCCAGTGGTAGAGCGCCAAACTCCTGATCGAGAGGTCGTGGGTTCGATCCTCGCCGCGGCCACGTTATTTATCCTTGAGCAAGATAATTAATCCACATTGCTTAGTACTGGTTCTACCCAGGAAGCCATCGAGAGTGATTAATCTAAGTTGCAATAACTTGTTTCGCAGTCGATGTAAAATAAATATGTTTAAACTAAACTAACAAACGCAGCGTCTTTGCGATCCAAGTCATGGAGGTTATTGAGGAAATAGGACCTTTTTAGCTAAAACAGACGAGTTGCTACTGAGATTTGACATTTTAAAATCGTATCATTTATTTAACTTATGCTAAATTATGCTAATTGTATAAATGTTCAATGTCCACATCTTATTTAAAGAATGTCTGCTTTCCATAAAAAAAAGAATATCGATAGAACCTCCATGAATTGGATGTTTTGTGTGAATGAAATGTTTAAGTAGACATAAAACATCAACTTCAAAGGGACACACGGCAATCTTTATTTTTTAAAATCTCACGGCGTCCCGCTAGTTTTCTGCATAACTTGTATTTGTTCAATTATTAATATTAGATATAAGAATAGATTTGTTTTTGCATATTATTAATTTTTGATATTATTGCACCAATAATATATTAAAACTGATAGTATAGTAAGACGAAATAGTGAATACTTATTTAAATGTAACCAGGGTAAAAGTAAAACTGGTACTGGATATATAAATCGAGACACCCATTTGAAACACTTCAAGATTGACGTGTGTCCCTTTAAATGGAAAATGTTCATTAATTAACTGAAGTCGGTCTGTGTGTCATATGATTTGAGAGATTTTCTAAGACAAAGAACATACTGTTGGGTAACATACACAAAGAATAATTGCACTCCATTATATTCCAGACATGAAATGTCACATTGTAGCATGGTCACTGAAAATTCACCTTGTAATAGCACAGGTGTAAATCGTTTAATTGAAAATAACACCTGTCATAATAAATGGTGTACTATAAGTAAGGTCTCATTGAGTTGGTTAAATTAAACATCGAGATGGGAGTAGCCCATCGAGATGTTAAAATTAACCAACGAGATGAAACCATACTCTATTTGTTTTGTAGCATGTCCATTTCAGCTCCCTGCCATACTTTAACTTCCAATGACTGGTTGTTATAGTACACTATTTATTCTGATAGGTGTTATGTTCAATTAAATGAATCACACCAGTGCTATTACAAAGGGAGTTTTCAGTGACCATGCTACAACTACCAGTTATTGGAAGTTAGAGTATGGCAGGGAGCTGAAATTGACATGCTACGCCCATCTCGATGTAAAGTAATGAAACCATACTCTACCTATTACTTATAGAAACTAAGAGTAGGTGTACAATGAGGGATCATTACGTGGTTCTGCCTTTATTCCATAAAGCGATGGGAAAATTTATATTAGCAGGATTTTTTAATGGATATTAATTTTACAATATGCTAACTTTTAAGCATATTGTAAAAGCTGAAAACAAGGTTTATATCAAGGTTCAATCTAAAGTTCCAGTAATGGTTCTTGTGCTCTTCACTTCCTTTCATTGCCGTTTACGACTGTGTCATTTTTCATTTCAGTCCCTTTTGTAGTTCTCAAGTTATGCTCCAGAAAAAAAAAGTAAAACCTTATAAAAGGCAATAATTCTAATTTAAAAAAGGTAGAATTAAGGTTCTTGCGAATTGTATGTTCTCGAAGTGCTCTCTATCAAGGTTTAAAGTTTCATTCCAGTCACATTAGAACTTGTTAAGCTATACTTCGGACAATAATTATAAGTATACAATTACAAAGGGCAAATACTCTAATTTGCATAAAGATGCATATGCGAAGTCTTTCATTGTGATTTTATAATTGTTTTCCTATACACTTAATACATTTAAAAACGCAACACTTTTTTTTAATTTCTAGAGTTGTTAAAGAGTCCTAGTGCAAAATGTGTTTTCACTGAAAGAAATAGGGTAAATCCTATGCAAGCGTTGTTCACCATATGTTAACCTGTACATAATACCTGTACATACTAACACAAAATACAATCTTGATTTGAACAAATAATCGGGAAAAAAATGCGTTTTTAAATGTGAAAAACTGCACTGTTACCATGTATTATCCCTTATTTGTATCCGCTTGGAATTTAAAGCAAAATAGTATTCATAATTTTCCATTGTGAAAATGTTGAGATTTTACCTTTTTTTCATTAGGTGATAAACTTTGTGTTACTCGGTTTTTATCCTTAGGTTCTATAGTAAACTAAAAATCTTTGGCAGAGTAAAACATACGATTTTTTTTCCAGATTTTTGAAAGATACATACATTGAATTTGCATAAAATAATCATATTGTAAATACCTTAATTTTAACCTTAACATTAAACTTGGTTGAACATCTAGGATAAAGACCGAGTTTTTCACCTACCAGAATGTAGAGCTGTGTCAAATTTCTGGTAACTGATTGGTCAGTTTATTTTGATAATGCTTTATCAAAAGTATGCTTTGGCGTTTTGAAATAAAAGTATCTATCTATCACCTAGGTAAACATCCATTTGAAACCGACTATGCCTGTTCCTGAGTTATGGTCTAATTACACTAAATCAACAGGATGTGCTCGCCTAGTGCAGTCGAAAGTAGTTCTGTATTAAAGAGTGCTAATCTTTTTTTCCTTTAAAACCTTTTTTTAGTGCAATTTCCTGTTAATTTTTGGCTGTAACTGTATTCTGGACATGTTGCTGATATTTGAAAATGCAGCTCAGCATGTTTTTGACAGTTTTTGATATAAATTTGAGAAGTGAAAGTAGACAGGGTATGAAATTGCAAGGGGTAAAAATAGTGTTGACCTTTGACCCGGTGTTAGTATACAACTGAAGAAATGTTTCTTAGAAGGTATTAAACCCCCTATTTCCTTGTTGATATTTATTAGCAGACATGTTTATTTGCATGATAAAGTAAGTTTCCCAGAATTCTAACAAGGTTTGAGTTTTTAACAGGTTGTCAACATTCTAACTTTACTATGGAAGGGCAATGGAGACTCATTTACGCTATTATAACCTATAACCTGAAGATTGTTCGGTGTTGCTGCTGATTACTCCTCGTTGCATTGGCCATACATTTATACTCGATATCTTACAAAACAGCTTGTTAGAATATTACATAAAATAATTGAACTGAATTGAATTGGGTTCTAAGGCGCACCAATACACGAAAGGTTATACAGGAACTAACTTGCCAGGCTCATCCTCCATTTACATCGAGATACCATATGGAGAATGGGCCTAGAACCTTCTTATCTGCAGAACTGTAGAGTTGCTGCACTTTCTATAGTAGACACTCCATATACGATGGAGCCACGTTTCCACGTTTGCATACGCGGTGTCATGATTAAGACCTTGAATGAGCATGATGAAAAAGACTATGAATGGGGGTTGGGGCGGGGGAGGTCCTACCTCTCTGCATGTGACAGTGTGTTTGTGAGATTACATTGGTTGTATTCTACCCCGACAACCACGAAAGAGGTCGAATACTGATGTATACAAACTACTCCTTACTAAGAAATAGCATAATAAAACAAGTTAATGTATGACATTGTTAGACTAGTCAACATTTATTAACCTGATTCTAAGTAATCTTATATTAGCATTGTCATAACACTGATGTATAGTGGATCTTACATTCGTGACTGTGTATTATTGATTGTAATAAACGAGTTGGATACAAATGATAGAATACGTGGCTCTGTCGAGTATCATATCTTGTTATCCAATTCGTTTATTAAAGTCAATAATATACAGTCACGAATCATTTGTGACTGTGTATTATTGATTTTATTAAACGAGTTGGACAAAATGATAGGATACGAGGCTCTGTCGAGTATTCAATCTTTTTATCTAACGAGTTTATTAAAGTCAATAATACACAGTCACGAACGTAAGATTCTGTTTATCACGCGATAGCTTCACTTTAATGTTGTCAATTTACCTTGTATACGGCGGCAATCATGACGTCGTTGTGTTGTTTACAGGACCTCGCTATGTTACACGACTGTAAATGCGTTTGCCTTACAAATAATGCGACACCTTAAACTAATATGCATTTTATGAAGTAAGATTTCAAATAATGATAAATAATTAAGGTGTCTGAACCGTATGATATACCATGCAAACAATTGGGATTACATGTTTTACTGTAAACAAACACAGTGATTCGGTCCTCGACTGTATTGCACTACCGGAAGTTATGTTAATGGCTATATTGCACTACCAAAAGCCGTTATGTGATAAAACTACATTCGTTATATAAAGGTATAATTGTCTAACATTGTGCTCAAGTGTCATAGTTGACATATTGCATATTAAAATGTTTGTACATGTACTTTGTACGTTTTTTGGGACGGCCTCGACCCAAATAGACCTATGACGAGGCGAATAAAAGTTATTTTTCTTCTTCATACATCAGAACGTCACTTTATTTAAAGCTGCATTCCCTGTATTTAAATCGCTTTCTTCTTTCTTTCTAACTTCATGATCACCAGCTCATGGTGAAAACGGTTATTTAATAAAGATACTATAGTTCTATATAAGGCTAGTGGGCTTGTACATACAGCAAATGGGAGGTGTTTTACGATTGGTTTACTACCAAATTCATGCTTGTGTAACATGTCCGCAAACCCGTATATAAGGAGAGAAGCCTATACCAGGACATCATTTTTAATATGTCGTTCGTTGTAGCAACTTCGATATAAAAAAAAGACTTCTAATCATTGAAAAATAGTTCGCTCAAAACGGGATTCAAACTTGAGAGTTTTGGATTGATGATCCGTTTACATAACCATTATACATTTATGTAAATCGAGAAAAGAAGCGACAGTGTCAAAAGTATTAGCTTTGTTGATTTGAAGTTCTTCAGGACATAAATTATTAACTAAAATAAAGGTTGTCAGTTTTTACCTAGTATAGAGGTGTTATTATAAGGCTTCGATGACACCTGCCTCAGTATATGGTGAAAAACTCAACGTGATATTCCCTTACATAGCATTACATGTATACAAATACAAATCTGCGACAAGAGGTGCACAGTTCATACCCATTGGGGCAATTTATCTATAAACAATAGTTCTATAGCTGACAAAATGTTATCCTACAGGAAGTGCCCCACCAACTTACTGGCAGGTCCGAGTAATGGTTTACATTGCTGTTAAGAAACTTTATTATTGTTTCAGGCCATTAAAGCATTTTTCCTCTAGCAAAAGTCTTTTGAATAGTAAGCTTTAAAACTGTATTGTTTGACATTGTCTCTAACGGGTGTTTGTAGTGGCCAGACACTGGCATTGGACATAACGGACTGTTATCATAAAACAGTGTGTGTGTGTGTGTGTGTGTGTGTGTGTGTGTGTGTATTTCTAAGGATTATAGTCCCTCCACCTACGACAGGCTTCCTACCCGACGATTATAGGCACAATGTCTGGACTTTTATCTGTGTGTTGTTGTATGATGTGATGATATGTCTACTTGAAGCAGCGAACTCAATGGTTTCTTTATAGTGCTGGAATACCACGCCGTAGTAGACATGATACCCCCACCCGCCAGTTACATTAATCTGACACTGGTCAATCAGTCGCAGCACTACCCATTATTTGCTCGCCAGGCAAGGGTTACAAGTGACTACTCCATTTTTAAAGTCCTTGGTATGACGCGGTCAGGGGACTCGAACCCACGACCTCTCGAATGCAAGGCAGACGCTATAACCACTACACCACAATGCTTCGGTAAAAACAGTTTGTGCAATTTAGTGATCCTTTACATAGTTGAAAGTACCCAAGCCTTGAACGCGATGCATTGAGTCGTATGCGTGGAAATAACATCATCCTCAATATAAATGAATGCTCCTGAGTTCCAGGCATTATCCATTGACATACGGTAGACGTCAAACAATAACTACATTGTTAACTGCTTTATCAACAGGAAATAAAACAAATGTGTTATCAAATTACGAAACGAAATTACAGGTATCGGAGGAAGTACAGAGGGCTTAGCGGTAAAAAAGTAAATATTTTCCAAGTAGAAAGAGAACTTCTCTACATAACCTTTTTTATATTGAAATACTCAATGGATGAGGCGATCAGAGCACGACATGCATCACAATTAATCGTTGAAAGCAATCTATACTTCGGACCTTTAGAAAACAAAATCCGAATACGTTTATCTATAATATCACCTTTACCAGTGATGGCATAACCAGTCGGAGCATAGTAACATTTGGAATGTTTACAATCAAATTCCTAGAAATGGTGTTTTCTTTGTAAAGGTCTAGTTTTTGCGTCCAGTCATGTTTTATGGAAGGTCCCGGTCAAGATTTGCTTCAGTCAAAAATAGGTTTCTACGGAAAGACGACCTTAACCTAAAATTTGGAGGTTTGTGTATTGTATATGGAATTTGGAGGTTTGTGTATTGTATAAGGAATTTGGAGGTTTGTGTATTGTATAAGGAATTTAATCAAATATTGGCAATGTTAATGTATGTGGTTTAACATGAGTCTCTGTATTAGTACTATTGTAATTCCATTTCTGTATCTAATTGTTCTCTCTGGTCTCATACAATCATTGACAAAAATAACGCAAGCTGATCGATCACCTTGCTAAGGATCATCACCGCTTTATATCACCTATCGTTGTCGTATCATATATAAACACAATACGGTAGAGTGCATAATCCATCTTCCTACAAATATTCTACTTTAAGCTGAACTATAATATAAATAGCATCGACTGCTTTAAACAAAACATACTCTGACAGGCAAACTTGACGATCATAGAGTAACTCCTGACACTGAATAAGACGTATCGGCTTTAATTTAAGAAAACATCTTGTTTATTCTGTTATATTAGTACAGTAACTGATGAGATATTATCTGATTGGTCCATATAAAATTTAAAACCTTCATTAACATCAAAACGAGACATTACCCTGCACACAGAACGCATGCTTGATTGATTAGTGTCTCGCTAAGAATATATTATTGTATTATTATGATCTGATTCGATAGTTATATATTTAGGTAGTTCGTTGAAAGGTTTTTTATATATCATCACCCAGACGGATGTTTTCTGTATCAGACTTGTGTTGCATCCAAGGAAATCCCATTTTCAATACTTATTGGCCTTCACACTAGCATTTGTTTAGTGCTGTGTGGCGACTGTAAAAAGTCGCCGCGACTACAGATCAGTAGTGTTATCCTTTGTGCTCATCAAGCCCAATCCGTCTGGCTTTAAAGTAGAATACCGCTTAAGCCGGTGCTAGGTGGCGTGAGAGGTGGTGCACCTTATACTACCTCTCATGACTCATTACTACCTCTCATGAACAGACTAAATACAAATCTCTCATGAACAGACTAAATACAAATATCTCATGAACAGACTAAATACAAACCTCTCATGAACAGACTAAATACAAACCTCTCATGAACGGACTAAATACAACTGAGTCTACTAAATGTATCTCTTGTTTGTGCTTGTGATTTTCAAAGGATCCCCTATTCAATATTAAACGAATTGTTGTTGTTTTATTTATGGTCATAGACTGAATAGACAGTATAAACAGTCAATAAAACCGAGTCTGCTACTTGTCTCTCTTGTTTGTGCTTGTTGCTTCCAAGGGATCACCTTTCCAGTATTTATTTTAAAAAAATGTGTTTTATTACCAGTCTTAGACCGAATAGACAGTATAGACAGTCAATAAAGCGGAGTCTGCTACTGCTTTCTCTTGTTTGTGTTCGCTGCTTCCAGTGGATCCGCCTTTAACCCTTAACCCCTTACATGTACATAATGGACTGTTCTTTAATTGAATTAAGACCATTCCATTGATATGACAAAGGGGTGTTCTGGGTTTACAATGGACGCAAAGGCTCTAGCGGGCTAAGCGGTACGTATTTAGACTATGTAGCAAGTCCGCGAGATCTTAGATAGGCACGATTACAATCAGTTACTCAAGTTTTAAAGTCGATACATCAGGCTGGAGTGCTTTCAAAAATAAATTAAAAAAATACACTATGAAATGAACGATTTAAAACGTGAAGTGCTTCAAAGATATATATGGACCATTAATATATTTCTATGATAAAGCGCAATAATTAATAAGTATATCTTATAAGTCCTATCAGGCCATAAATGAACCCCTAAATTATAATGTGTATACCGCAGAGTATGTAGACAAAACAATTAAAACACGTTGCTGGATTTCGTATGGTGTTTACGTTATTTGATGTCATGTCTATGAATTTGGGTATATTATGGTTTTATTTTCTTATGTATCTAATTCACAATTCTTTGTTTATGGTCCATTTTAAAACAAAATGGAACTCGTCTTTAAGCATATTACTTAAATATATTTTCTTTCATTAATATTAATACTCTGAGGTTTGTTCCAGCGACGTGTCTCGAGTTGTAATCTATGGGAAAATATATTAACCTTGTTCATGCTGTGCGAAATTTCCTTTAATTTAATACGTCAAGATGATGTTTGTATGAAAACCAGTATTTCATAACAGCAACAAATCTCGAGTTTCTTAAAGGGGTTCTACCTAATTCGCAAAATACGAAATAATTTTGTGTTGACATTTTAACACCAAGTAAGACCTTACTAAAACTATGGTTTTATAGTTTATTAAAGTCTCGTCATAGTACAGTATTCTGATAGAATTATAACAGAATACGTGAATATAAATTTCAAACTAGGATGTATTCTCATCAAAATCGGTGAATAATTGAGACAGAAGATAGAAGGAAAAGTTAAGGTGCCACGCGATATTTCGGTTAATTCATTGGTTAAGATAGGAAGTTTCCTATCTGTTTATTAATATGTCTGTGAATAAACTATGAAAGAGTTATTTGATACTATATATTTTAGTCTTGTTTTAGATTTCAAGAAAGAAATCAGACTATATAAATCATTATAATATGTTCTTATATATATTTACTTTATACACCCGTTGACGGGCATTTGTCGATTTACATTTATAGTTTATATTACTACCATATCATCCCTTATTTGTAAATAGTTTTATCTTTATTTATTTACATTAATTTTTAATTACTGCTTCATTTCTTCATCTTTCATCAGTTTTTGCGCACAATATGACCTATTTATGTGTCGACGTGCCGTAAAACACCATTAATTCATTCATTCCAAATGTACTTAGAAGTGTAATTCCCCTGTAAAGTTCAACTTCATTAACGCGTCCTTTCTTATTTAAAGGGATAATAAATCCGTCCGTCCATTTATCCGGAAAGTAGTATATTAAACCTATTGTTAAATAAATAAGTCATTACACTGTCTATTACATAGCATGTGATAACAAGCAATGTATAAAACAACAAAATCACTCTATACAATGATAAAGGCTTTGTATATAACGACAAAAGCACTGTATATATATATTGATATTTGTAGTTTCTATGTACTAAACGAACGCAGTTTTACCAAATTTTTCTGTTACCGACTCAGAAATTATGAATATTTTAAAAATATTTGACGTAAACAAAGCAACAGGAAACGATGGAATAAGTAAAAAAAGTACTGAAAGAAACAGCTGTAACGATTTGCAAACCTTTTTGTATTTTATATAATATATCGTTGGACGAATCTTATTTTCCGGACATTTGAAATTTGAAAACGTTATGCCATTTTTCACAAAAGGTCTTACATATATTTCCACTAATTATAGATCGATCTCGCTGCTAAATTGTGTAGGGAAAGCTTTTGAACGGGTCGTTTATAAGTTTATGTATAACCATAACCTATTATTGAAACATCAATCTGGTTTTCTCCCACCGCCATTCGACACTTCATCAACTTATTGAAAAATATCACAATATTTGTCAAGCTTTTGACGCCAAACAATATACGTGTATTGTATTCGCAGATATCTATAGAGCAGTCGACAGGGTAATAGAAGGCAACAAGTATTTGTCGAAAATGCGTATTCTGAAATCAAAAACATAACCGCGGGCGTTCCTGGAGGCATTTTAGTCGGACCCCTTTGTTTTTAATATGTGTTAACGTTACATCCGAAAATATGTTAAGCATAGCTCGTTTGTTTGCCGATGATAGTTCTTTGTTTGTATCCACTTCAAGAATTGATGATATGGAGGGTATTCTAAACCATGATTTGAACATTGTTTCAAATTTGTCAAAAACATGGTTTGTTAATTTAAACGCTAGTAAAACTGAAACATTTTTTTGTGTTTTGTTCAAAAACCAATGAACAGTGTCGGCCTAATCTTGTTTTAGATAACAAACATTTATCGTTTGTTGAACGCCACAAACATTTAGGTCTTACTCTGAGCACATGGCATATGCATATCAAAAATATCTCTCTTTCTGCTTCCAAAATCGTTGGAACTATGAGGCTTTTGAAATTTATATTAAGCCGTAAGGCACTGAATCAAATTTATTTAGCGTATGAATCTGCGCGTATTATGACCGGTCTTATCCGTTCGGTATATATTGGTAGTTTAATGAATGAAATAGGGTGGCTAACGTTATCAGAACGGCTTAAGTTCCAAAAAATACCTAAATACCTGGCAAACCTACTGCCGAGAACCGTGGTGAAAGAGGCTCCTTATCCCTTCAGGAACGCAGAAAATTTCTCGCAGTCTTAAGTTAAACAACTATTTTTAAGAATTAATTTATTCCATCAGCTTTGAAACAGGAATGATTTATTTTACCATGAGATATTAGAAACTCGGGTTCATTAAACGTATTCAAAGGTCAGCTTACGCGAACAATATTTACTAGTTCAAATGTTCCTAGTTTTTACTTCTCTGATGTACGTTTTTTTATCTGTTATGCATGCTGGGATAAAAAAAATCCATGTAGTAATCGCAATAATGATCCCTTTCAAAATCATTTACGCGAATCGCCTCAATGCAATTGCAGTCAGGGTAATGCAATATAGATATAAAAATCGAACAGAAAAAGTACCATTCAAGGACGACAGTCAACCACAAACACACACAGGAACAACTTTAAATATGAATAAAAGGCCAAATAAGACATCACAAACTCAAAAGGGTTGACAATAGGGCAACCGCCTTGGAACGATAAGATGCAAATCATTTCTTCTTTGATTGTAAGCAATATGGCTCGATCTTAGATATCGTATGTTCTAAAAATAAACTGAAACGGTCAATGATTTCGGACAAATAGTTCATTACTTACACGGTATATATACAAAAGTATAGGTTTATTATGCGACATAGTATTGAGAGCTTTACACAGTATGTGACGTCGTTAAGCTTTAGCCAGTTATATCCCTAATAAATGTTTAAAGGATCGAACTATTCCAGTCAACACGTTCGTTTCATCCTTAAGCTCAAATACATTATTGTTTGGAAGGTTAGATCTTACAATACAAGAAATAGTTTGACTTTTAATTCTGTTCAAAACTTTACTGGAGATAGTAATCGATTTACTTAGGTTTGCCATTAAATTTCATATGTTCTGATCAACCCGAGCAATGTCACGTGTGTTGCATTATTCGTCCTTCCACTTTTCCTCTATATTTCTATTTTCTTATTATCTTAACATGTTCTACTCCTTAACATGTTGTAGATAATGCAGTTTATTGATACGTGTTAATATCAATTGCCATTCATTTTATTTGTTTAAACTCCATTGTAGGGAAGGGCCGTAACTAATGTGGGTAGCACTTCTTGCCCGACCCGATTGCATTGTCCTTGTACATATATGGCAATAAAATATGTCTCTTATCAAAATCAAATCATATAATGACTACTGTATGAACAATACCCAGTCTAATCACTCTCAATTCTCTCAATCTTGAGAACTCGGCCAATCCCGTCATTCTTCGGGATCCCGCCTCGTGTTTATCGAGCTTTGGTATGTTCAAAAACTTGACATTTGATTAGCCGGAAAGCAACGGCACAGACACTAGTGCACTGTTGCTATGTAAACAATATAGCCGTTAGCCACATGTGTTGATGTATAATTTGCATTGCGTGTTTGTTTTATACAATGCAGATGAAGGTGTTATCACTGCTTTCATATAAATAAACTACTGATGGAGCAATCGGCTGAATGACATTGCAAAATGTGGATGATAACTTCGATTTTGAATGCAAATTTGGTTTGGCGGGAATCTAAGGCGCGATGACATTAACAATATGGAAACCTTCGATTTACAATTGAGTAATGCTGCGAAACAGTGTACGAGATGTTGCGAATGTCTATTCTCTCTGATCTGCATCTGTCATAACGATTACTATTTAAAATTAAACGTGTACATGTCTATTGCACACGCTTGCAATGCTCTGTTATTTCTAATTTCGCTTTAATTCGAGATCAAAAACATTGAGGACGTGGGCGTGGCTAACTGATGCACGAACTAATTTTATAAGCTGTTCTTTCAGTTGTATTTACAAGGAGATTTTAAACTAAATTCGACCGACAAAATACTCAAATGAAATGTAAATATTAAAAGGATTAGGCCAACATTTCATATTTTGACCATTAATTGGGTTATGAAAAACGTTTGGTTAGTTTAAATCAATCGAAGCCCTTCGGGATTCAATAACTTTAAAGTAGCTATCCCGCCAATAACAGCCAACGTGTACAAAATATGTTCACCGTTTCTAAACCTACTGACGACGAGGTATATATATATAACTGACATATTTTGAGAATTCAAACTCTATAGACACAATATAAACGACTTTAATCAGCCAGGACAAACTCCAAAACTGTAGCTTTGAATTATGAGTTACCAACTCATAATTCATTTTACGCATATTCAGTCACAGGTATTTTAAGAACCCTATACTTTTAATCGGCACATATACATTATTATATTTCCTGAACCTACCGCAAATGTTTCTCATACCCCTATGTCGAAATCAGACCCGGTCCTAAAATGTATTTGTTCTTAGTTGACCACTGTTGATATTGTATTATATATCATATATAAAACAATATTCAAATCTGTAAATGAAAAAATAAGAGGGGCTCTATATAGAGCTATGAGAGACTATTTTAAAATGAAATTACCTATTATACATATTCACTATCAATAAAAAACGTAATATATAGAGGTTAATAACCAGTGTTTTTGAGATACGGGAAATATCTCCCGAGGTAGAGAAATGGCCGCGATATAAGAACGAGTGCGGGGCATTCACGCCTTTTTACACCAGTTTGCACGAGAACGCCAAGACGGACTTGGACCGGTAACCAGAGAGGTCAAAAGTTTAAAATGGTCGTACTCGAAAGTAGTACCATCAGTGGTGTTATTTGGGACTGTGTAATTGATTTAGTACATAAAAGAGGTATGTATATTTACTGTTGTTGTTTTGAGGATAGATTTCCGAAGATATGGGTGCAAAAAGCAAAAGAATCGGTCATCAGAGTGCTGAGTGGTACTACTTTGTATGAGGTAAGATTTTAAACAAAATGAGGTGTGGTTCGGCTGTTGTTGTCAAAAAAGGTCATCTACTTTCATTTTGAGCCAAATGCTGGTGCATAGAGCAGTTATGGTCATTGTTGTTTTGCTATTTTTGTGTTTTGTCGTCACGTATATACATTTTAATGGATATTTGAAGTGTCACGGAGCATTAGGGTAAGTGTTATTCTGTGTAGAGCTAACATTACGGTCTATGTGAAAATAATGGTGGTTCAAATCCAGACGACGTTACGACATACAAACAAAACAAGTGAAACGTTCCCGCCACTGACGGAAATGGCCGAGCAATGTTCCGTACTGGGATATATCTCTCACTGGGAGATATTTCCCAGTAGAGCAAACGAGTAGATATTGCTTTTCTATTCCCAGTATTTCCTATACAAATCATAGACAAATATGTAATATAAAACGGCTTTCGATCAATATTTAACTAAAACTATATATATAAACGTTTAAGATATTTAATTTTGTAAAAAATTAAAGTCTATGTGTACAATCGTATAATCATTTATATACATTATCTCTTCTCTTGTTCAGTATATCACTGCAGCAGCTTTTGAATTGAGACATTTTAATAATAAGAATGTTTAATTACCAAAGCACAATCTTGTGATTTATTGTTTTAAACTCAAATGACATTGACCAAATTCAATCTCTAATTTACGCGTTCTAAGATTGCATACATATTCTATTTTTGGTACGCGAGTACTAACACAGCATTTTCGAAGACATTGTTGTGTATTTAAGATAAAGATATAAAAAGGCTGCGTGGGCAAATGTTCTGATAGGTCAGGAATCACGATTTTCCGTCTATATTAAGAACATTACAACACTAGATTTCTACAGATGACAACGACCGATATACGAGGAGAACGACCGTTCTTTATTTGTATGAACTGTGCAGGGAATTTATCTGAATTGAATTGAATGTTGTTTAAAGGTTCATCAACACAGTATAGGTTATTTAGAGCCACCCCAGAGAGAGGGGGAGGATACATAGGAATCCGGGAACCGTGCCCTACTCTTATTATCGAATAGATTCCTATGGTTCTTTAAGGTGCTCGAAGGATAGGCCGATACACGGGACCGCCCGGTTTACGTCCCCATCCGACGGACGAGGAAAGCGTCTTGTCCAAGAACACACCGACGAAACTCAGTGGCACCACGGAGGATTGAACCCGGGGCCTCCGGTTACAAATCCGCCACGCTGCGCCACGCCAGCCCTCGGAATTAATCAAAAATATATAGTAAAAGGTCTCAAGCATATTTAAGACTAAATCCATAAATTTGCACATTTATATTGACCTTTTTAACCTTTGTTTACAAGTATCCATAAATAGAGTTGGCAAAGAAAAGCGTTCAATACGTGGAAACTGTTTAAAGGCAAACAGGACGTTCGAAAACATATCAATAATCAACTAATAAGATTCCGTCTTCCGTGATATCAATAATCAGTTAATAAGATTTCGTCATCCGTGATATCAATAATCAACTAATAAGATTTCGTCTTCCATGATATCAATAATCAGTTAATAAGATTCGTCTTCAATGATATAAATAATCAGTTAATAAGATTTCGTCTTCCGTGATATCAATACTCAACTAATAAGATTTCGTCTTCCATGATATCAATAATCAGTTAATAAGATTCGTCTTCAATGATATAAATAATCAGTTAATAATAGTTCGTCTTCCGTTGTATCAATAATCAACTAATAATATTTCGTCTTCCATGATATCAATAATCAGTTAATAAGATTCGTCTTCAATGATATCAATAATCAGTTAATAATATTCCATCTTCCGTAATATCAATACTCAGTTAATAAGATTCAGTCTTCCATGATATCAATAATCAGTTAATAAGATCCAGTCTTCCATGATATCAATAATCAGTTAATAAGATTCAGTCTTCCATGACAGTCTTCCATGATATCAATAATCAGTTAATAAGATTCAGACTTCCATGATATCAATAATCAGTTAATAAGATTCAGTCTTCCATTATATCAATAATCAGTTAATAATATTCAGTCTTCCATGATATCAATAATCAGTTAATAAGATTCAGTCTTCCATTATACCAATAATCAGTTAATAAGATTTAGTCTTCCATGATATCAATAATCAGTATGATTGCGTCTTCCATGATATCAATAATCAGTTAATAAGATTCAGTCTTCCATTATATCAATAATCAGTTAATAAGATTCAGTCTTCCATGATATCAATAATCAGTATGATTGCGTCTTCCGTGATAACTATAATCAGTTAATAAGATTCCGACTTCCGTGTAATAATTGATTTTTTGCATTGTTGGTGTATCTTTGTATATATTCGTGCACATTATGATGTCCGAGAAGAGCTTTGATTAAAGGTACACACGAAAACTCAGATTCTTAAAATACAGCGATATTTCGTTAGTGTTCCTTCACAAATTGAATGCTAATAGTTTTTAAACTAGTTCAAACCAAAATTGTGTTGCAATATCAAAGATAGCTAAGTACAAATCGCCAATTACTTAATAAAATATATGGTAAACATAAAAAAGAAATCAGAATTTCCCTATGTTTATTTTCCCGATATGTACAAGATAAGTAGAAGCAAAACAAACACAAAATGATTACTAATAGGGGTACAGTGCAGTGGGTAGTATAGAATCATCGGTAGCAAAGAATCATTTTCTGTTAAAATTCACTTTTCTCAGCTCATGTATTTTAGATTATTTTACAAATGTCCAGACTTGAAGATATATCATATAAGCATACATGTATGCAGCGGTGAAATGAGTGCATTCTTTCATGCAAAATGTGTCACTAAGTGCAACACCTCTCAGAAAAAAAAGATTCTTTACTACCCCAATAAAGTGCGTTTTTGAAATGAAAAATGCATACTGTCACAATAAACCGAGATATAAATAGTTGATGTTTTAATAAATGGTAGGGACAATAGTCAAATAAGTTAACGGTGTGCACCAAACCTCACTCTTAAACTACTGTGATTCAAAAGAAATGGATGTCCGTCAAATATGTTTAGTGGTTCTAGTTATGTACATGATGTATGTATGGAGTTTAATGTAAGAGAGGAGAAATTTGGAAATGGCCGAACACGATAAATATAAAAACTATTGCAGTATCGGTGTGATTGAGACTGTTCATGAACTGTGGTGTAAAATGCTAGCTACCGTTCAAGACCTCTAGCCCCGGGTTGAGCAGAACTCAATATATAAAATGTCAATAGTACAAAAGTTGTAGCCATCCCGAAGATGGTATATATATGACGGTGAACATAGAATCTTCAATGTGTTATTTCCATACCATTCCATGGCCTGCGGCGTACCATCCCAGTTTCTAACAAAATGCTTTGCCCTAAACGGTAAAACAATGGTCGAAATAAACAATTACCCCGTTTAAACTATTGAAATCATTGTACCGAATGCTTTCAGCTACCTATTTATCAACCGGGTAGTTCCGATCAACTTCCGGATCTGGATCTGGAAAAATACGTTACAGAACCTTTCGGCATATACGCAACGGAGAGAGATGGGAAAAACAATAGTCCCAATGAAAGACGGCTTCCCACTGTCTTGGCACGCACAACACTATCTTCCAGGTGGTTCAAGTCAATAACCGTTCGTGGGAAGAATGATTGGCTAAACAGTTCTGAGTTTCCTATTGTTTGTGGCCTGTCAATCAATTATATTACTTGTACCGCTATCTGTAAATAGTTTTGCTTTAATTGGACGTTTGCCTCGGACAGGGGTTAAAAAGTCATGACTTTGCAGGGCTGGCACCAGGCCCTCGACCACCTTATAGAAGAACACTAGCCTGTTCGCCTTCCTTCTATCCTGGAGTGATGGTAATCGCAATTCCTGCAGCAAGCGAGTAACACAGCTTCCTTATCAGAGCAAGGAGACGTTCTTTGTCCTCAACAATAAATCCAACACAACACTGTGAACGGTATGAGAACAGTTCTCTTTTGATCGACATGTAGGAAATCTTGTCAGTGTTGGTGGATTGCTGCGGATGGGAAAACACGTCGGCGTACAACTTTTCTTCTCCTCTCCGGTCTCAAAGCTTAAAGGCTATCCGTTTTGTAAATATTTTAATATTTCGGGCAATTTACTACTGAAGGACCATCGGTCTCGTATGATACAACAGTCTTTACTTTCCTCTAGAAACGAGTTGCCTATTTCATTGTCAAAGCTATAATGTTAGCATGTTTCATAAAATATATGTGAACACCGGATTGCTGTTCGTGGTGGCGAGAGGCCTCAGTCAAGTCTAATTTTGCTGACTGCTGAAATTCATTCAGAACTCCTCAATTTCAGGATGGAAAAGAGTATGATAATGAACCTTTGGAAACGGTCGAGCACGACACATACGAAATATTGCAGTCTCGGTTTGATTGAGACTGTTCAGGAGCTGTAGTGAAATATGCTTACGAAGTATTGCAGTCTCGGTTTGATTGAGACTGTTCAGGAGCTGTAGTGAAATATGCTTACGAAATATTGCGGTCTCGGTTTGATTGAGACTGTTCATGAGCGGTAGTGAAATATGCTCATGAAGTTTGTCTTAGACAACCCGTATCACAAATGTACATCGGAACATAACGTGCATAGTGTGTATGGTCAAAATAATTCAGCCATTTTACTGAGTAAGAGTGTCAATATCCGGTTTAAAATCTAAAATTCGCAATGCTGATATAAATATGAGCAACTGTAGTTCAAGGGTTAGACATCAGTCTTGCTTTACGGTACACCACGTTCAATGTATATATCATATGCATGTTTCTGTAAACACATACTGCAGCTGATGAGCGGTAATCTGATGAGCATGTCTTGTTCATGATGCATACCATACTTTAAGAAATGAATCCGCTGTACCAGGTGTCGAAACACCTGCTTCAACCAAGGCATCCGTGCATCAATAGCCATCTTAATAGTGTCCTAAAGCCTTAAACGCTGTCATCTAAATATGCAAGTATCCTACCATAACAATAACATAGAGAATAATCAACAGTATCAGTGTGATACGAAAAATATGTCACAAGAACACGTTGTGATTCGGTTAAAAAAAGAGTTCGAAGAACGAGTTTTTTAACCGAATTACAATGTATTCGAGTGACATATTTTTTGTATCACACCGAGACTGTTGATTATTCTATTTATTATATACTTAAGAGTGATTTTTTAAGGATATTTAAGACATATACTTGAAAGCAATAGTAATCTACAGTACCATTACATACACAAATGGTAAAAAAAGTAGTTCCGGCAAAGTGATATCGTCACACCAGTGACGATATAGAAAAATGATATCGTCACTGGTGTGAAGATATCACTTTTGTCTGATACTAAAAATATGCCACTGAGAAATCCTTATAAATCACTGATAGGTATATAATAAATATCTTTCACCGAACTGGTCTGGCCAATTTCATTGAATCTGCTTTGCAATGGCATATACAGCCTGATCTGTCTCGAAATAGAATGTTTACTGTTGATAAAGAAATGCGAATTGTATCGGCTTATAAACACATTGTTTTCGGTTATTTCGAGCCGCCCCAGAGAGAAAGGAAGGATATATCAACAGTCGGCAAATATATTCCTATGGTTCTGTAACGTGCTCGGAAGATAAACACTGATACATGGAGAACCGTCCGGTTTATGTCTTCACCCGGCGGATGAAATTAGGAAAAATGTCGTATCTAATGACTCTCCAAATTAACCCATTGGCACCAGTGGGGCTTGAACCCCTGATTTCGAATTCAAAATCAATAAGGAGGGTGAGGGCATGAGAAGTTTGCACATACGAGTATAATACTATTGAGTGAAATTCTCCCACGTTTTGTGATGTTGGAACAAAAGACGCCTTATATAACCGGAAGTTGTAAGTCTACTAGGCATGCGCGATGAAGAGTAATAAATGACTTTTTATTATACGCATACATGCATGCAGTACTTAACTTTTTTCAGCGCTTTAATTATTAGAAGTAGTCTTTTATTTAGTCGTTCAACATTACATAGCATTTTAGCATACCGGAAGCAAACGCAAGCCCATGCCGCATGCGCAGTAGAAGGACTTTTGCGGTGGGTCCATATCTAAAATTGATCTTTAGGATCAAGTGTACCTATATGCAAAATGTTGGTGCTTGTATCGCAAATAGCACAATTTTACTAAAATGTTGACCTATGCCACTCCACCAAAAAATATACCCCATAAGACATTGCTCTGGGAACATCCCTGTCTAAGTAGGGATATATAACGATATCGAAATTAATACCATCTCTCTTGTCATAACTTCTGCTAAGTATTTATCCATTTTCAATTCAGATGATAATCGAGGAAAAGTAGCCTTGTCGGACCGTATTTGGTACAAAAACGAATATGTACAAATTTGTACCATATTCGGCCGAATATGGTACAACTGTCTAATTGTACCATATACGTATCTGCAGTTTTGGGGTAAAATGCCTGACCAAATATGGTACAAACTTGTACCATATTCGGATGAAAAATGTACCACATTCGTTCCGAATATGGTACACACTCATCATCGTCATCGTCATCATCATCATCGTCATCATCATCATCATCATCATCATCATCATAACTACAATTTGCATCAACGTCATCAATACCATCATGAAAATAATCATCATCGTCATCATCATCATCATCATCATCATCATCATAATCATCATCAGCATCATCATCATCATCATCATAATCATCATCATCGGCGGCCGGTAATCATTGGCGTCAACATAATAAAAAACTTTTTTCATCATCATCATTATAATCATTATCATCGGCCGATAAACATCGCAGTTATCATCATCACAATCATCAAACCCCAATCATCATCACCATTGTCATCATCATCAATTACATCATCATCGTCACCATTAACACCATCATCATCATCGTCACCATTAACGCCATTATCATCATCATCGTCATGATGATGACAAAAGTTTTGATGATGATGACGACGATCAAAATTACCGTCATCATCATCATCACAAACTTTTATCATCATTGTCATCATCATCACCATCATTATCACCACAATCATCAAGGTCATCATCATCATCATCAACACCATCATCATCATCACCATTATCATCATCGTAATGAAGATCACAAAAATGTGATGATGATAACTGCGATGTTTTTCGGTCGATGGTGATGATGATGACAAAAGTTTTGTAATGATGATAAGATCAAATTTTCCAAGAAGCGCTGGCGCGCTTCATGGATTTGCTCGCCTACCTTTACCCTTACAAGTTCACACTCTATGAACACAACCAAAATGCGATAATCCTCAAACTTTTACAGAGTTACCTGGAGCAAGCACGTCTCTAGTCTTAGAGTACTAGTACTTAGTAACCAGTACTAAGCAGATACATTCGCCAGTAATTGACAACTGCCCTACTTGAAACAGCGGTAGGGGAAGAATGGCCGTAGAAATCATTTCGTGACCAATCTCCACGAAAGTATCTGGCCCGCCCGGGAATCGAACCCAGGCCGCCTGCGTGCCAATCTGACGCGCAACCGACTGAGCTAGCCGGCGAAACAGTTACACAACCAGCAAAATCCATGTAAAGTGTGGTTAGGTTAGCTGTTTCTGTTACTGCTAGTTACGACGACGACGACGACGACGACGACGACGATGATGATGATGATGATGATGATGATGATGATACTTTTGTCACTTCCAATATTAGGTTAATACAATGTATTTGAGTTTGAAAAAAAGTTTACACATTGGCAGACTATTTCATTTATTAAGAAATACATAATTTATGTACCATATACGTAGGCCATTTTCATTTTATGAGTTTTTTTGGTATGTACCAAATACGTTTTGGCGAGCATAGACAAACTTATTCCAACCGAATATGGTACAATGTTTGTACCATATTCGGTCGAAAATTGTACCATATTCGGTCCGAATATGGTACATTTGTACCATATTCGGCCGAATATGGTACATTTGTACCATATTCGTCGAAAATTGTACCATATTCGGTCCGAATATGGTACATTTGTACCATATTCGGCCGAATATGGTACATTTGTACCATATTCGTTTTTGTAC
>JAWPHD010016112.1:0-51548 GCA_037043455.1 Cyrtodaria siliqua | reverse complement strand
CCGTAAAATGCCTTTTCTTTTTCTTTCTGTTTTTTTTTGCAATTTGTCGAAACTGCAGTGGTCTACTTTGTGATTTTAGTTCGTGGTTTATTCAATATGCGATTTGTAAACATGGTTAAGTCTTCATAATGGAATACCTTATCAAAAGTCACATTCTCTATATATTTCAGTTCGCTTAAAACATTGAAGCGATTTTATGAAAAGTGTACAACTTCAAACCATAAACAAGAGACCCACTCGCCTTGTCTCAAAGTGCTCTCATGTTTTAAGAAACAACAACAAATTCTTTATATAAATCTGTAAAACTGTAACCCCCGTAGTGGCCATATTTGACACAGTTGTCGCCATTTGAACAAACTAGGTAGAGGATCATAAGTTTATGGTACATGCGAACTATTATTTAGCTTTTGAAGTATCAGAGAAGCTGTTTGAATATGTTTTCCTATATAATTCAATGTTATAGTGTGACCCCCGGGACAGGGCCTAATTTGATTCCAGGCTTGATTCAAGGGACACCATTTAAATTTATTTGGTACAGGACAATAATCTTAAGCGACATGTAGCTTATTACACCTCTAGCTCTTGTAGTTTCAGAGATGTTTATAGACGTTCGTACATAACTCTATGTAAATATGTGACCTACGGGACCGGGCGACATTTGACCATAATATCACCATTTTAACAAAATAAATTGGTAGAGATCGATACTCTTATGCTACATGTATCGTATTAGACCTCTAGCTCTTGTAGTATCAGAAAAATAATATTTTTATGGACTTTCCAATATAACTCTTTGTAAAACTTTAACCCCAGAACCGGGCCATAGTTGGACACATAGTCACGATTTGAACAAAAGTGACCCCTGGGGCGGAGCCAGATATGACCCCAGGGTCAACATTTTAACAAACTTGCTAGTGGATCATAAGCTTATGCTTCATGCATAATATGGGACTTCTAGCTCTTACAGTTTTAGAGAAAATCATTTATTTTTTAAAGATTTCCTATATAACTGTATGAAAAAATGTTACCCCCGGGGCTGGGCCATATTTGTCCCTGGGGTCACCATTTTATAAATACTTAAAAGAGGACCCTAAATGTATAATACATGCAAAATATTAGACCTGTAGCTCTTCTAGTTTCAACGAAAACGATTTTTTTTAAAGAAACAAGAGTTTTGCTTAAAATGGGGAGATAACTCTAATAACAGGAATCAGCTACCCTGTTCACACTGCTATCATGGATTTTTTGTTTCTCTAAAAGGTACTCAATAAGATGGTACTAGTAAGAATTTGTCCCTTGAGATGGTAACAAAAAAATGTATGGCTCACGGTCTATATATCTCATGTTACCTTTTTGAATGTACCCCAGCGGCCTTTTTTGCCACTGACCGTTCTAAGGCGGTAGCCCTATTGTAAACCCTTTTGTGTTTGTGGTGACTTATTTGGCCTTTAATTATTCATCTTTAAATTTGTTCTTTGTTTCTGTGTGTGTTTGTGGTGGACCGTAGTCCTTGAATGCTGTTTTTCTTGTTCGATGTTTGTATCTATATTTACAGGAAATTAAAGCCCAGGTCCATGTGCGTGAGTATGATAAAATAAATAGAATCTTTTAGGTAAGTGGTGTATATTTAGGATCATTTGTGCTTTATATATAGGCGTACATTGTCAAGTGCGTCCTGACTGTAGTTGTCATAATGGCGTGTATACATATATGGCAGAGTAATAAAAAATCCAGAAAATAGAATGTGAGGATTGCCTTACATTGTAGGGTCAAACAAATGTGATAGAGAGTCATACAGAAACCCCAGCGTCCAAACGCAATGTCATCGTAGGTTCGCGCTGTACTATAAAAAGGAGCAATAACAACGAAAAAGATAAAATACAACAGAAAGGGTGGTTAAGACAGGGTTACCGACTTGGAACGGCCAGTAGGCAATTAGGCCTACAGGTTAGCTTGAATCGATTTTATGTGTACACAGTCCTCGCTAATATCCTGTCCTCAGCGCCCAAATAGACAAGACAGTGTAAACAAACTACATCCCATCAACAGGAATTCTCTAACAATAAAGTCCACATCCACATCAAGACATTCGGATAAAATAAGCCGTTACATGAAGAGAATATCCTTTTAAAGAGATACATGTATTATCTGGTGGTATCTGTGCATCATGGGTAGCAAAAGCAAGTTGATTGTTTGTGTTTGCATCTCAGATGGTAAAATAGTAAACTGTAAGTCTACGGAAAACGCAATAGCCATGACCTGCCGGTAGAGTTTAGTTTATCTGCCCATAAATGTTGGATCAGATACAACCTGTGACACAAAGTGAAAGTGAAAGTGGATGTTATATTTCGAATAGTGTTTTGGAGATTAAAGTTTTATTCGTTAACGGTAAGTCTGTCTATATGCTTTTAGTAGCATCTAGTACATAGTTGCAGATAGTTTCACTTGTTCATGTGTGTGTGTCAAAGCTTGGAAATAAAGTTCAGGCGTGGAAACAATTGACGAACATGATTATGTAAATGTGTTGATCAGAGTTTGTAAATATTGAGGTGAATAGGCTGTTGTCATGTGGTTTGATTAGATTAAGTTCTGAGAAACCTATATGGGTTGTGTCTAAGCAAAACAATAAATATATAGAGGATGGAGTGAATATAGGATTTATTTTCATCGAGAAGTGAGAAAAGTTATATTTGCACCAGTGAAAATATTTGAGTTTCTCACTTCGAGATGAAAATGAATCCCTTATTCACGACAAAACAACAAATATTATGCAGAAAAAACATAATGCGCCAGCACAAAGACGTCAATACTGTCAACAACATTAACTGCAGCATTACGTCATTGTCGGTATTTCAGATGTGAAATATAAACAATGCAAATATAGGGTTTATTTCAATCATAAAATCCACTATGTCACTGTAAAGTATATAACAAAGACTTACAACGGATTTATGAAAATTGAATTTTCATTGTGATGTTCCAAGTTAAAGGATTGAAGACATTTTTGATCCGGTAAAGCTACTGCAGCAGATGACAAATTTGTAACATAAAATACGGATTTATTCAATTCATACAATTCATATTCCGATTCAGGAGGATTACATGAAATACTTGGACTTGAAGTGGTAAGGCTTATATTATGTTTGAGGTGTTTTAGTTTTTGGTTTATGGTGTTAAGTTATCTAAGGTCGATTGGTCTGAGAGTTACTGTATATGTAGATGATTGTCGCTCGCCGCCAGTATTTCAGAAATTACTGACTTTACCGATCAGTTGTTACATACACTTGCGGATCTAGGTTTTACAGTAAATTTTGCAAAATCGGTTCTTTCACCTTCTCAGACTGTTTAAAACATTGGATATTCTTAAACACCAGTTTCTGCTCAGAAACCTATGTTTATGACACGCCGCTTGCTCAATAATCCGTAAACTGTGGTTTTCACTTTATAACCGCGGTTATCAAATTTAATGGGCATTTTTTCTTATAAACCCCAGTATCTGAAATGAAACCTAAGTTAATGGTACGCAGTTGGCATAATATTCCCGTAAACCCCAGTTATCACTGTAAACCTAAGTTTACGGTTCGATTACCGGAGTTTCTAATACGCCGTTTTCGCAGAAGCATCAGCTACGTGTTGAAACTGGTCGCTATGCTCCAAATAGAGCGATGCGTTTCTGTTCTTTGTGCAATTCAAGGGATATTAAAGACGAATTACGTTCTCATTTGCACTGTTTACAATCATATTCGTAGAACATATATTAGCTCATTCTATGTTAATAACCCTAGTGTGTATAAATTTGTTATTTTGATGCAGTCGAAAAATCGAAATATTATTTAAAAAATAGGAATTACATTTACGAGTGTTTTGCTCTCCGTACAGAAATATAAAAATATCGGACAGGGAAAGCAGCATTAAAGGACGACAGTCAACCACAAAACACAAAAACAAACACGCAAACAGACAAACGAGAAGGCAAAAGTAATAAAAAATGCAAATCGCAGATTCATCGCAAAATATGCTTAAAAAATAATTTCAACCTCCTATTTCGGTCAGATTCTGCTATGATTAATCATTCCCATACAATATACTGATTCTTAATAACAATGCACGAACAACATGATATTAAATATATATTCATGAATCCAATATATACAATAGTAACGAAATATTGCTGTTGCCATGTGGCACATTTGTTCATATAATCTTTACATGTGACTTTGTTATTGTTAAATAATATTCGATAGACTACAAACTGTGTTGTTCACGTCTAAATAAAGTATCTGTATTCTTAGACATAAGTTTACGGTGACGTAGAAACCCCGGTTATTAGAATAATTCGCACATTTTCCTGTGAAAGGGGTGCATATATACTATAGTACGTGTACATGGGCAGGCAGAGAACTGATAAGAATTACGTCTCTGGCATGGTCAAATATTAAAAGCAATATGTTTTAATGCGCATTAGTAACTTAGTCCTTGTGTTTAATATAATCAAAAAAGAATAATTGATTATCAGTATTGTTTTACATATCAGAGTTTATTATTTGATAACAATTGTAAATAAACGTTAACACACATCATGTATTATAGGTGTTATAAAATATTCACCACAATGTCACTGGATATTGTAAATAAACCCTGATATCTGTTTCAACCCGTAGTAATTTCCCAGTTACATACCACAAATAGATAGTTATATACCTTAAGATAAGATAAGAAGTAGGCGTATATATGTCTGGTATGTGGCTAGGAAGATAAGATAAGAAGTAGGCGTATATATGTCTGGTATGTGGCTAGGAAGATAATATAAGTTGATAAAGAAGAACATCGGTGTAGTGTTTAGGATGTCTGACCTGTTACCGGCTGATCGTGGGTTCGAGTCCCCTGGCCGCGTTATACCAAATACTTAAAAAGAGGTAATACTTGCTTGTAACCCTTGCTTGATTTTTATTGATTTGAAAACAACGCGTTAGAAAAAATAAATAGACGAACTCAAATCTGTCTCATAATGCTTTTAAGGAACTTGCACCTTTTGTCGCAGATTTGTTCTTGTATTACTATGAAAAAGATTTCATATTGAGTTTTTTATCCGATACTCAGGCAGATGTAATGACACATCTTGGTATGTGCATGACATATTGAACATATTGACAATGCTTTCTTGCTCTATTATTGATAATAATATCTATCCAAGGAACTTCAACTCAACAAAGCTAACATTTCTGATACCTTCGCTTCTTTTGTTGATTCACATCATTGTATTGAACATGACGAAATAATTAGTAAAATGTATGACAAGAGAGATGGTTTTTGTTTTGATATTGTTAATTATGTTAACAAGGACCACAATGGAAATACGAGAAAAATCAATTCCCCTTGTTTTGTGTTATCCTTGGCTTTGCTGTGCAAAGCATGGTTTGTATTTTATGCATGCATTTTATTTTTATTTTATGCATTGTGTAGTTTTTTATGACCATGTATGTACATCTGTTATATTTGCCGAGCTACTTCTTATGGAGTCTATGTTTCTCATCTTATTCGTTTCTCTAGAGCTTGCAGTCGTGTTGAGGACTTTCAAATATTTGTATAACTAAAAAGCTACTCAAGCAGGACTACCGTACCATAAACTTTTGCAAAATGTTATCGTCGTGACCCTGATCTACATTAAAAATATAAAGGTAATTTAAGAACTCTTTTGCGACAAGGACTATCACAATCTGACTTCTATGATGATGTGATTTACAAACTTCGTAAGATCCTTGGTCATAATCGCTTTCATACAATCTTTATTAAACTTGTCAAAAGGTTTATCAAAAGAGGTTATAACCCTATCATTTTGCAACGTGCGCATGTTTAATGTTTGACCCAATTACAGTTCGCCACTATGCTATCCTCTTTGATTGTGCGATGACCGGATAGATTGTGGATCCTATGAGGACGTCTACCTAAATCCTTATAGGACGGTAGTGTTTGATGATTGATGTTTGTCTTTAATCTTGTCTTGTCGTACCCTTAAAGGTTTGTTCTGTTGTTGCTCTGAATTGAGTACTTACTTTGTGGCTTTCTAGGCTTTTGTTATCATATGATATATTTATATGATACTTTATGTGATTTACTGATATTTCCTATTAATGCTGCCTTGTTTGTTAGAGAATATAACGGGGATATCTTTATTTACACGGTCCCGTTTATTAGGATGACAGAAGAGTAATAGTGAGGTTTAGAACTTGGTTTAAACTCCCAGCGGCCTTTTTTGTGAAGGACCGTTCCAATGCGGTAGCACTATTGTTAAACCTGTTGTGTTTGTGATGGATTATCTTGATTTTTATTCATCTTTGTTCTTTGTTTATGTGTATGTATGTGGGTGACTGTCGTCCTTGAATGATACTTTTCCTGTTCCATTTTTATATATACTTTTACAGATGGGACCAGAAACCGCGGTTTATGAAATAAAGAACTTCCATTTTTGTCAGAAATCCAGGTTTACGAGATTACTTTGCATTTGGCGTAGGTCAATTTCGTTAACCTGTGTCTCTGGGAATTAATTCTGATAAACGTGGTTTCTTGGTAAGAAAGCCCAGTTATTTAACCGTAAATATAAGTTGACGGTGATAACTGGGTGTACGGGATTATTGTGCAAAGGGTGCGACATACTAAGGCCAAAGCGGTCAGCATTGAGAAACTTAAACGCTCGATAAAGACAGCTCTTAAACTTAGCACGATATTGGGCTAAAGTTTTGAGTAGTGTTTATCGGTTACGTAGGCTGTTACACTTGTTAAATTGTTTTTAAGAAAAGAGTGCAGGCTGCTTAGTACTAGGTCTTCTTTGGAAGACGAGTTAGTCACGTAAACATATTAATTCACACGAACATACATCTGTTCAACATTACTTATGTGTATATTTACAATCGTGACGGTTATAAGACGAAATGTGGTTGCCTGAAAACTCATTATAATTGTTAATGTTTGTAATGGCATACGCTGTAACCCGCTTACTAATCAATGACGTGTAATCGACTTTATCAGTGCCTTTGTTTGTCTCAAAATTCCAGTTTTATTATTATAGAGTTCTATTTATATTTACATGTTTATCAGAAATTCCAGTACTACTATTATTAGAGTCTATACAATCTGGAAATTTAAAATGCGCAGAAATAATGATGGAAATTCCAAAAGAAAACATGTAATTTTCCACTTTACAGTTCTACGCATCTTGGAGTTGGTACTACAATATCGTCAATACCTGTTTTTTGTAGTTTGTGTTTGTTGGGCAACGCTGTTTAAGACAACGATTGACTACAATAGATTGGAGGAGACAGGAGGAGTCACTGCTGTATTCGGTATTAAGGTATGTTCTTATTCATGCTTGCGATTGGCTTTACTTTTATTCAAATAACATCTTTATTATAGATATGCTTGAAATTAAACGGGATGTTATTACGGATGGAAATAATATGTATCGTATTTCGTCACTACTCATTAGGCACATTCCGATCTATGCGATATCACAACTATTGCTGTCTCGGTTTGACTAAGACTGTTAATGGACGATAGTGAACTAGCCACAGGTCGAACATAACTCAATATTTATAATGGTAAATGTACGAAAACGTGAGCCATCCCGAAGATGGTACTAACATGCATATGACGGTGGACAAGGAACCTTCAGTGTTGTATTTTCATACCATTCCACGTCGTATGGTCCCAGGTTCTAATAATGCTTTGCCCCTAAGCAAGAAAACAATGGGCAAAATAAACACAATGGAATTTAGTTGGGGGCAGAGGTTATGAACCTTTCGTATTACAAGTAACAGTCAAAAGACTAAATTAAAAACAGACAGCATATCCTTACTGGTGTTTAAACAATACTCGGAGTCTTTAAAGGCTGAGTAGTGGAACAACTTATTCGAAATTAAAGTACGAAAACGTATTTGAGAATGTACCATCAATATATATTAATAAATGTTGGGCTCAGCGATCTCTAAATATCGGAATGAATAACACATAACCCGCACATCAATACACTAAATAGGTTATTTTGGAACATGTTGGGGTGCACTTTATTGATTATTTGGTAATTTGTGTTCACAGTAACTTATCGGGGGGTGAGGGGGGGTGGGTGTTGGCAAACATACAATTCCCTCTCCATCGGGCACCACCTAGCGTCTATCTGGCTCCTACTCATACCGTGCTATTTAGCTACAAACTTATCACCGATATTTTTGTATTCTTTTCCTGAAGTGAACTGATGTATGTTTATGCATGCACAAAACACGTCTAATGCGTATATTGAACATCCATAAGTACTAGGCTATCTGAAGCCATTTTGGATAGTTCTTTATATCATAAAGGTAGACTTTCAGATGTTTTAGATCATGTTTCATTTCACTTTACAGTACAAACAAAAATAAGGTAAGTTCATACCAAACACAAACATTACTTCACAGTACTATTATTTATTAATTAACTCGAGGGCAGTGAGATGGAACTAACCCTAATATTTGATAGACCTTAGACGGAAAATAATAAAACAGAATGTAATGAACTTTGGACTTTAATGTAATTGATTGTAATAGAATATAATATAATATAATAAAATAAAATAGTTTTATTTTAATTAAGGGGCTTTAGTATTATTTTGACTTAAAAACTCTTTGCATATAATTAAGTAAAAAAAATGAGAATTCAATTTGTTTGTTTTTTATTCCAATATGTAAAATATATTATTGGTGCAATAATCAATAATTAGAATTCAATGAAAAAACAATCAGACTTGAACTATTTAAGTAATTATTATTAATGACTGCGTATATGCAGAAATTCTACAATATGTAGAACAAGAAATGTATAACGCATGCGTTATATGTAGACGATTTATGAAAATGGATAAGTTTGTGAAGGCTTTGTTCAAGTCCCATGCCTGTAGTCGTCGATATGGAGATGACAGGAAGGTAAAGTGAAAATTAAAAGATACTGTATGAATACAGATGAGTTTTTATTTGGTCTTAGGTATATTTTATTATACATGTTAAAGGGAACATATTCAAGTATTTTCAATTAAACGATTTACGCCTGAGCTATTACAAACGGAATTTCAGTGACCATGCTACAATATAATATAAAAGTCATATGTATTTAAATTTTACAAGTGATTATCTTATGGACCCTATTTATGTTCATGTTTTAGTTGTATTCAGGCTCAAAACAGCTTCGGAGTTGCCGTTAAGGCAATCAACTTTGCATTTTAAATGAATTACAAGTGATCTTATAGAAAATATTTAATTTCTTTACGTCTTTACTTCATTATAATACTCAAATATAAATGGGTGCCGAAACTTCTAGGGTAAAAATTAAAATAGATGCCGAAATGGTTTGATGTCGAAACGTCTAGGTTCCGGTTCGTCTGGGTGTCGAAATGAGTTGGTGCCGAAACGTCCTGCATCGATCTTGATCACACAGACGCAAATACGTGAGAATTGTCTGCGTTTATTAATAAGCATTTTTCATGTACTGATCATTGGGACCATGCTTTAATTAGACTGATATACTATATACACAATAATTTTCGTCTAGAAAATAACGGGACGCCGCTTGTTTTAAGCAAATCAAGATTGCGTATGCGTTAATATATTTTATTGATACGCTGGAGCAAAACTACTGTTTGTTGGATGAAATCTCAGTATATTATATTGATAAATATACGACATGTCGAAATGGTATACATTGTAACTCGATCAATAACGTGAAATATAGACTTAATGAATGCTCTTTGTTATGTTTTTTTTTTGTTTAAAGGTTTCAGTTTCTTTACAGGGTTCTGTATATGGAATTTCCAGATGATAAGACCTCTAATAATAATAACGAAACTAGATTTTCTTATCACTATTAGAGCTTTATATCATCTGCAAATTCCAAATTACCAGACTTGATAATGGACATTTCCAACGAATAAATAATGTGTGCATGTAAGGTAATGCTGTTTAAGCCAATATTTAAAACAGGAGACAACAGTAGAAATTACTGTGGTCGGTGGTACGATGTGTCTGTGTTTTGGATATTCTTTAAAAAAAAAAAAAAAAAATGTAATTGTCGGATACGGTTAGATATAACTACGTGTATTTAGTCATTACTCATTATAACTAGTATTATATATGCGATAACAGTATAGCTAGTATGATCTATGCAATAACATTATAGCTAGTATTATATATGCGATAACATTATAGCTAGTATTATATATGCGATAACATTATAGCTAGTATGATATATGCCATAACATTATAGCTAGTATGATATATGCGATAACAAAATCGCTAGTATGATATATGTCAGAACATTATAGCTAGTATGATCTATGCGATACCATTATAGTTAGTATGATATATGCGATACCATTATAGTTAGTATGATATATGCCATAACATTATAGCTAGTATGATATATGCGATCACATTATAGCTAGTTAGATATATGCGATAACATTATAGCTATTATGATATATGCGATCACTTTATAGTTAGTATGATATATGCGATAACATTAAAGCTAGTATGGTATATGCGATCACATTATAGCTAGTTAGATATATGCGATAACATTATAGCTATTATGATATATGCGATCACATTATAGCTAGTATGATCTATGCGATAACATTAAAGTTAGTATGATATATGCGATACCATTATAGTTAGTATGCTATATGCGATAACATTATAGCTAGTATGATATATGCCATAACATTATAGCTTGTATGATATATGCGATACCATTATATTCAGTA
Source organism: Cyrtodaria siliqua (assembly GCA_037043455.1). NCBI lineage: Eukaryota > Metazoa > Mollusca > Bivalvia > Adapedonta > Hiatellidae > Cyrtodaria > Cyrtodaria siliqua. The sequence continues at coordinate 40,765 of JAWPHD010016112.1, read as the reverse complement.
TGATATATGCGATAACATTATAACTAGTATGATATATGCGATACCATTATAGTTAGTATGATATATGCGATAACATTATAGCTAGTATGATATATGCCATAACATTATAGCTTGTATGATATATGCCATAACATGATATATGCGATAATAGTATAGCGAGTATGATATATGCCATAACAGTACAGCTAGTATGATATATGCCATAACATTATAGCTAGTATGATCTATGCGATAACATTATAGCTAGTACGATCCATGCGATAACGATATATGCGATCACATTATAGCTAGTATGATATAATAGGATTATTACTAGAGTAACGTGTTCTGGCAGTTTGTATCACATCGAGTAGATAAATGCCAGATCAAGGATCACACGAGAGGCGGAACCTCGAGTGTGATCCTTGATCTGGCATTTTATCTACGAGAGGTGATACAAACTTCAAGAACACGTTACTCTAGTAATGATCCTTTTATTATATACCTCTTACACATCATTAACATAGAAATATTTGCATTGCTATTGTATACACATTCAATAAATCATATTATTTCTCGAAAAAGTGCAGCGGGAAAAGGTATATAGTTTTAAGGTGTCGGTGTTCATTGGTCTGACCTACTTGTTTTGTTTGTATGACGTAACGATGTCTTGAAGTTTTCGCTCATAGTGGCGTAAACCTTGCTTGAATCATCGGAAAACCCGCTGTTCTATTTTCAGTAAGATAGTGATACAAATTCTATTTTTAGTAGCATAGTGAAAACCTGTAGTGTGATACGTGTTGTTTTATTTCATTGTAAGAAAATGAAGGTATTAAGTATATATTATTGATAGGTAAATAATAAATACGATCACATTATAGCTAGTATGATCTATGCGATAGCTAGTATGATCTGTGCGATAACAGTATAGTTAGATGATCTATGCGATAACATTATAGCTAGTATGATATATGCGATAACATTATAGTTAATATGATTTATGCGATAACATTATATCTAGTATGATATATGCAATAACAAAAGCGTAGCGGCAGTTTGAATATCGGGGGATTGTTGTGACTGGGGAAGCTACCTTACATGTCCGGGTTTGTGACAAAAATGTCCTGAAAACAAAACAAAATCTGTTTTTTGTCCCTAGTTTGCATGCTCGTAATACAATGTCAAGTTAACAAAACCGCATCAGTAGTCTAAATAACTTCTTTCGGAGTACTTATGTGTTAGTTGCTAGGTAAGGTCAGTTATCGGAAAAAAGCTCCTTTAAAATATTGGTGTCCAGAGCTGCTCTGACCACCACCCAGCTCCTACATCATATGTATGATACAGGTACTTAAGTTACAAACATACTATTGACATGTTTTTATTGCCTTCCTGGAGTGAGTTGATATTTGGGTTTTTTATCTTCAGCATTTGAGACGTGAAACTATGGCTCGCCATTCGGACACATTGAAGAAGATCCAAATTGGTACAAAGATTTTATTTCTGGTAATACTGTCATTATTTTTAATTTACATTTCAGCCTACCATACATTAAAACAGCAAATAGTAAATTTAACAGTACATGTACTAATGCGAAATGAAAGCAGATATAAAAGTAGAAGTCACTAAGCACATAACGTTACAAAGAATAATAGAAGCGAAATATACGACACCACTAACACGAAAGGATTGAAAATAGTGCTACAGCCTTGGAACGAAAGGCCGCCGGGGATTGAGTTTACAAATGTTGTGTCTACGACAGCGAACTTTGTGATGTAGCAGGACAGTGTTTAATCACACCTCTATCAATTTTATCTCATATTAAATGTTATTGCCATGTCTCGATTAAATGTGTCAACTTGTTTGTCGTGTAACATCAATGGCATACGTTGAAGGTATAGATGTTGCGTCGGGACCGGAACATATGTTCGAGTTACCAGTGGTTATCGAAAAACCGGGGTTTGGGTGAATGAGATTTGACTGTATATGTCATTAATACGTTTGCAATTAATCCATAGGAAGACATAAAATAAAATAAAAAGTATTATATTATCTTATTAATTTTCTTTCGGAATCTAGAACAGTATACTTTTTTTCAGGTGCAGGGATTCACTCTTATGGTACAAGCTTTGTTTCCATGTATTGTCAAGATTTGCGACTGTAAAAATGAATTAGATGGTATCCGATTAGAGCACGAATCATGGCTGATGTTAGCATTTGGTGGAATTCAAACGATTGGTGGTTTTATCAGCTTCTTCAAAGATTGTTTATACAAATCCGGTCCTCGTAACGCTTTCATATGCTTTGTAAGTATATTAATTTATTACTTTCTGTCCTTTGGGATCATCAAACACAGCTATGCCTCAAAAAACAATACCGCTTAAGCCAATGCTAATGGGCGTGAGAGGCGTTGCACCTTATATTACCCCTCATGATCAGATTCAATAAAAAGAAATATAAAAAGATCGGACAGATAAAGTAGCATTCAAGGAGGACAGTCAACCACAAAACACAGAAACAAACACGCAAACAGACAAACAAGAAGGCAAAATCAATAATAAATGCAAAGGACAACACAAACACAAACGGGTTGACAATAGGGCTACCGCATTGGAACGGTCAGTGGCAAAGTAGGCCACTGGGAGTGTAAAACAGTTCTAGGTTGCACCAAACCTCACACTTACCCTACTGTCATCCCATTAAAACAGGACAGTGTAAATGAAGAAATCCCCGCCATGATCTAATCTCTAACCAACAAGGCAGCAGCAATAGGCAATATAAGTAAAACACAAATATGCTCGTGTAAATATAATACAAAAAAACGCATAAAAAGACACAATGAAGGTACTCAGTGACTTGGCAGAAGCCGGAGCAGTAAGAGAATAAACCATTAAGGGCACGACAAGAAAGATCATGGACAAACATCAAAGGCCACCGTCCCAATGGGCTTTAAGTAGGCGTCATCATAGGGTCCACAGCATGTCCGGTCATCGTACAATTAAAGAGGAAAGCATGGTGGCGATCTAACTGTAAAAGGGTACACCACCAAGCATGCAGTACGTTGTAAAATGACAGGGTCATAACCTCTTTTGATAAACTGTTTAACAAGTTTAACAAAGATAGTATGACAGTGATCATGACGAAGAATCTTACGAAGTTTATAAATCACATCACCATAGAAGTCAGGTTGTGATAGTCCTTGTCGCAGAAGAGTCCTTAAATTACTTTTATATTTGGAAAGAAGATCAAGGTTACGATAATAACATTTTGCAAAGGTTTTACGAAGTTTATGGTAACGGTAAGCCTGATTGAGTAACTTTTTAGTTATACAAAGATTACGAATATTAAAGTCCTCAAGTCGAGTACAAGCTCTTGAAAAACGAATAAGTTGACACGTTTACGCCATTGTCATTCCAGGTAAATATGACAATGCAAATGAGGACATGTATCCTCTAATAAACAAGGCAGCATTAACCCTTAACCGCCTATATTTTAATAATGGACTGTTCTTTGAATTAAGACCATTCCATTTATGTGACAATGGGGTGTTTTGGGAGGTACTCTCAGGCTGATTTTGGTTTACAATGGACGCAAAGGCTATTATAGTCGTGTTAAGCGGGTACGATATAAGTAAAACACAAATATGACCATTCATATGTGAAATATAAACAATACAAATATATACTGAGAGCACACTCGGTTTTCATCACTAAAGTTGATCGACGAGGAAGTCGAGAAAATTTTCATTCGTACAGATCCCTTGTATAACACTGCTTCCATAGTTCAAAGCTATACACAACATGTTCTCCGACCCCATATTGACAAGGAGTCTGATCACGTCAGGCATTTTCTACAACTACTATATATTAATAAAGGTATTGATTTCATTGATATGCCTAGTATTTTTCGAGATATTTATGTACTTGATTCTATCCAAAATATTTCAAAAATTCACCCTGAAACCTAGTTTAAACCATAACCGACCGTTTTAAAGTGGTGCCATGTTGTCAATCATATTATTATTTATCAATGTAATTGTATACAACTGAAACAGGTTACAGTTTTTATTCGTATTAGGATAATCACCACTATATTTCCAGTCACAGAAATTGATTTTAAACAAATCAAGATTTATATATTGTATTTTTCAGGTGTTATTTAGCGTTATTCCTTCGGGTCTAGTTATTCACCGTGCTTTTCGTATGACAGAAATGTTTAAAAAACAGCCACATAACATGTTGGAGGTAAATAACTTCTTTTTGTTTTACACAGTTAACATTTTGTTACGTTTTTTGTTGATCAGATGCAACATTCCACTTTGTTTTTGTGACACGATACATTCCATTTTCCATTTATAAAACATCCTGCAAAATATTGTAGTCAATATTAAAACAATTACTGTTTAATACATAAATAAATAAGGTTTTTGCAATATAAACTGCATTTGGTACCAGCATACCTGAGTTATGTTGGACCTTTTTCTGACTGGCACTAAATTCCGTCTTTTTAATTTCTTGAAATTCAATATTAACTTTGTCTTATACAATTTGCAATATCATTAAATGCAATATCATTTGTACATATTTGTAGGATGGATCGAACTACGCACTACCGTTAATGTGGGCCATCCTTGCAGTATACATGCTATTGGTAGGTCCTTAGTGTACACAAATTTGCTGTTGTTGTTGAATTCTAAGGATTATAGTCCCTCTATCACATGAACCCCGAGAAGAATCCCTCGTTGACTTGAAAAATGCTATTGGTTCACTATTTATACTTAAAGTCAATGAAAACGCACCCCAAAACAAATTCTTTTTAAACTTATAATTTAAGGCATTTTGAACAAAACATAATATAATCCATATAATGAGTAGACATTTAACATTTTTACGTGCATATCTGGAGTTGATGCTTTCCACATGGTTGTTATGAAATTCACGTGTATTTCCGGGTTTCAATTACATCGCACAAAGATGTCTGTTTTAATGGGATGACAGTAGGGTAAGTGTGAGGTTTGGTGCACCCTAGAACCGGTTTAAACCCCCAGTGGCCTACTTTGCCACTGACCGTTCCAAGGCGGTAGCCCTATTGTCAACCCTTTTGTGTTTGTGATGTCGTTTGCACCTTTTATTACTTTTGCCTTTTCGTTTGTCTGTTTGCGTGTTTGTTTTTGTGTTTTGTGGTTGACTGTCGTCATTGAATGCTGCTTTCCCTGTCCCATATTTTTATCCTTCTTTCTCGGAAACATTCTTTGCATAATACTGCAAATGGTCAAACAATAAAAAGGCCAGTAAAAACAATTGGAATTTATTCCCAGAAAGATTAATGCAGCTTGAAATTTACAGTTTTATGTTTATGATTATAATTTTAATGCTCAATGACAAGGTAAATAACTGCGTAACTGCTTGTCATAAAAATCCACCAATAAACTTGTAAGACAAGTTAGGTATCAATTTCAATACTTAAAAAATAAAAAATAAAAAATATTGGTTCAGCTGTTTTATTCACACAGTTTGCGATTAATCCATATGCATAAATATATGGAGTTAATGGAGCGTTTTCATTGACCGTCAGTATATTTTACACAATTCTGGCAACCAACCAAGAAGTTTAGTAATCTGTGCATGACGGTTTGTTCTATTAATAATATGTATATTATGCTTCAAAATAGACGCAGAGATTCCATTATATTGATAAATTTAGATCAGTTATTACAATAGTTATACTCGGAATAATTAACCGGTAGGTAAACAATAATACAGCTGTGGCCGTAATCAATAACGGTATTGGATATGTATTTTAAAAAGGCGAACCAACATAACCTAATTTCGTTGATTACTAATAAACATGTTATTACTACTTTACCAGTTATATTATATATCATCATATAAGTAAACACACTGTGATATATTACGTCATGTGTATTTACATTGGTTTATATTGACCTATCATATATATTTAGTTTTCTTAAAATACATGTATTTTAATGTGATTTTGGCATTTTCTTAATTTCATTATGTTTTTTTCATAAATAACTACATGTTTGAATTATTTTTCAGATCATTGGGCAGTTTATAACTCATACGATGATCTCATGCTCTTTGAAACCGAAAAGAAATATACCCAACGAAGACGAGGATGTTTTGGTAAATGTGGTGCCGCAGCTTCGGTGATTCAATTGTTGCAATACGGCATGTTTGAACGTTAAAGACAAACAATCATGAGACAGTTAAACTCACCAACAATTATAAAACAATTGAAATTCACACAATGAGTTACTAATACGATAGACGAGGTATGTCATAAAAAAGGAAACTGAGTTGTAATTACATCATTTTAATCATCAATAATAGTGGAGTGCGTAGTCCAGTGTTAGAGCTCCGGATCAAGAAGTCGTGGGTTTGATCCTCGCCGCGGCCACGTTATTTATCCTTGAGCAAGATAATTAATCCACATTGCTTAGTACTGGTACTACCCAGAAAGCCATCGAGAGTAATACATCTAAGTTGCAATAACTTGTTTCGCAATCGATATAAAATAAATATGTTTAAACTAAATCAATGATTTCAATCACTGCAATATTCCTTTTCCTCGTTCACTATAACTTTTCTTGCTTCCACTGACACATAGTGCCAGTGCTTTTCAATTTATCCCGAACAGGGATGTAACATACCATTACGTGGCCCTGCCTTAACACCATTAAGCGATGGGAAAGCTTCAATTAGCAGGATTGTATAACGGATATTACGACAATAAAACGCGTTTAAAACAAATTACTGAAAGAATGAGATAATCTGTTTAAAATTATCTATTAAATGTTTTAATTTTACAATATGAAAACTTTCTCACTCGAAATTAAGGTTTTGTTTCATACCACAGCCAACCCCGTGTTCGCTTCTTGGTGGAGGTGTTGCGTTTTTAAATGCACCGAGTGCGTGTGTGTGTGTGTGTGTGTGTGTGTGTGTGATTCGAGCCTAAAGCCCTGTGACACCAATCTCGGCACTGGGCCTCGCCCAACAGTATACAGCCTTAGCCCACTCGGCCACCTGGTCAAGTAAATAGTATGTGTACCAACCACTTACCAAGAAAGAAGGGTGAAATTATCGGACAGGGAAAGCAGCATTCAAGGACGACAGTCAACCACAAAACACAAAAACAAACACGCAAACAGACAAACGAAAAGGCAAAAGTAATAAAAAATGCAAACGACATCACAAACACAAAAGGGTTGACAATAGGGCTACCGCCTTGGAACGGTCAGTGGCAAAGTAGGCCACTGGGGGTTAAAACCGGTTCTAGGGTGCACCAAACCTCACACTTACCCAACTGTCATCCCATAAAAACAGGACAGTGTAAATAAAGAAATCCCCGCCATGATCTAAACTCTAACCAACAAGGCAGCATCAATAGGCAATATAAGTAAAACACAAATATGCTCGTGTAAATATAATACAAAAAAACAATAGGTCAGAAAGCCACAATGAAGGTACTCAATGACTTGGCAGAAGCCAGAGCAGTAAGAGAACACACCATTAAGGGCACAACAAGAAAGAACATGGACAAACATCAAACGCCACTGTCCCAATGGGCTTTAGGTAGGCGTCATCATAGGGTCCACAGCCTGTCCGGTCATCGTACAATTAAAGAGGAAAGCATAGTGGCGAACTGTAAAAGGGTCCACCACCAAGCAGGCAGTACGTTGCAAAATGATACCAACGCATTCAAATGGTGTCCTAGGGCTGTTGGTTTAAATCCGTTGGTAATTAGTTGGTACAAAATTATCTTTAATAGTTGTACTTGTATCTTTTGGATCCTACGTTAAAGAAAGTTCGTTAAATAAAATATGAATTTAATTCTATCAAATAATATATATGTATATATGTTGTGTATATATCATCATGTAATTATACCTTATTACTATCGAATTCCATATTTTATTGAATATTGTTGAGATAAATGTGTGTACTTCAATTGTAGTAAGTTAACAAACCAAGCATGAGCGTCCGAGTGTTGTTGTTTTTTAAATTAGTTGCAAATACCGTACTAACAAACGGTTTATGGAAAGATAATACAATTACCTGCGACATATATGTTTTCGAACTTTTTAAAAACAACCAGTTATATACATAATATAGTTGTTTCAATATCATGTTATATATTTCAAAAATGCTGTAAAATAACCATTCTTCTAAAGGGAATTTTAGACCATTACAGCTCCATAGTTCCCAACAATATGTACAACTTATTTCACTTATTGGCATGTGTCAGTTTCAGTACCGTATTACATCGAAACCAATTTGATTTCAGAAAAACAGAAAACAAAAAATAAAAAATGAAGGACAAGCTGATGACGAACACGTTGTTTTCCGAACTATTGTTGTTTATTAGGTTCTCTAAATAAATACGTATCTGAAAACGAAAGTTGTTTTTCTTTTTTCTTGTTCCTATTTTCTTGTTTGGAGAATATATAATGCATTGCTGACGTCAATGTTGGTGTGTTCCCTACCTATATCACCATATCGCATAAAGCAGCAGTGTGAATAAATTGAAAACCTTAGATATAGTGAGTATTCACATACTACTTGCATTTGGATAAACATATGAGTCTATGGGTTCAGCATCATTGTGTCGCAGTTGTATAGTTTTCTACAAAATCACGATCAACGTCTGCACGTTGCGTACAGGATGCGCTGCCATGCACGATATACCATTTTTTATGTTTTCATAAAAATAAAAAAATCCTTTTCTTTTGTTATTTGAGGTATGCCTAATGTGGAAAGCCTGTTATGAACTGTAAATAAGATGCAAACTGTTGGTCAATTTAATACTGTCATATACAATTGCTTATGCAATATGATTTTCATTAACATAAAAGAAGAAACGGCCTCTTTGTTTTCTCTATTTCTAAAAGGTCTTTCAAAGTTGTTGCATGTTCATTACATATATATGTAAATATCTCAGATATTTAGGTGTATATATGCATGAAAGTATTTAATTGTATCGTTTTCGTTGAACGAATACGTATCTTTAGCCCGTTAGTGCGTTCAAAGATGCGCTGACCCTTGTCACCGTGTGTTATGTTGTGCCTCTTAAACACTGCACTTATTCATAAAATGGATAGCGTGCGGGGCAAAATGGATGACTTACATAATTGTTATTGCGTGCATAGCAATCACATGTAAACACTAGCTAATAAATGCATCTGAGAGTATATATCTTTTCAATTACAAACTACTAGGGAGATAACGTGTAATTAAATGCAAATGTGATTTTATACACTAATATTCGACCCAAAGTGTAAATCATTTCTGTTAACATTGACTATAAGCATGCATGTTTGCTATGGTCTTGACATGTGTTACCTTGATATCATTCTCGGATTAATCAATACTATACTGTAAACATGTTATTGTGTTTCTGGCTGAGTAAAAAGAATGTTGATACATCGTAATTATGACGCATTCAACATTATTAGACTATTTTAAAGCTGCTATAAGCTCCTATGAGACATCAACATTTCTATTTTAATTTGACCTTGAATATTGTTTCGGCATAACTTTGTTCTTTAACTTATTTTTTGTCGTTAGAACAGGTAATGTTACAGTAAACGTAAAGTTGACCTTAAAAGTAGATTTGTCAATATATATCTCAAGCTGTACACGCACGTTTGCAACTATAAATGTTCCGTACATATGATCCGTTCAACTATATTCTTCGTAATGGAAAGTATGCCGACTTCCATACCATGCAGGTTGTTAATTCTAAAATTATCAATACATAACTGCAGCCTCTTCAGATAAACATATTTATACTGAAAGAAAAAAGAAACGCATAATGGGTATTTCCACTATATATTGTGTGTTTAATATGCTACATGTACTGCTAATCGAATGATACAGGGCGCGACATTAGGCCTGTCCTTTCGGAAAGAAGGTTTAAACAGCACCGAACACACCAATGGTTACCCCTATAAACTTTCATTATCGACAGAATGCGCATTTGGCTCAAGCTACAAGCTACAAACCACGTTGAGATATATCTGGAATATTACGTAGAATTAGGTGTATATAATAGTGTAGTATAGGTAATTTTTGATTATGCGTTTCTTTTTCCTTTCAGTATATGAAGGCACCATTAGTATGTCAGTAACTCGCAGCTCATGGCTACAATGACAATGATATACATTAATGTTTCCACTGTGGTTGATTGTTTTGTGCACGTCTTAACTGAGATCATAAAATAAATCGTATGTATGAATTTCCTAGAGAAAAAAAGAATGATTATAAATGAATTGAATTTCATTCTGTATGAGTTTTCTTTAACTTCCTTCAATGTCCTTCAAGTAATTTTGAATTTCAAGGCTAGGCTGATCAATACCGGCCTTCAAAATACATCCTAAAAGCAGTAACTTGCGTTCCCCCGCACATGTACTAGTATGAATCGTGTCAATGTGGATATGTTGTTTTTACGTGCGACTCAATGGCATATTTTGCAGTGGGGGAAGCTAGACTTATATTTGAACTGTTTTGACATCAAAATACCAGACATGTGGTGTAGATTATGGTTAAAGCAGTTATTAAAGCGTTATTAACAATATAGTGCATTTAAAGCTACAGAAAATATACTCAGATCGCATGCCACTTTGTAGTCGTTTCTTAATTTATAAATTTCATATTCACTAGCTCACTATGAAATCGGATATGTAAACGCATCGAGTTGAACACTTGAACCTGTGCACAAAAGCATCATAATTTACAGGGGTTTGTCACTTTTGGGACTCGAACATGCAACCTTTTAATTTACATTCAGGCGTTCTATGAACTATGATGATTCTGAGGAAATAGTATATTTAGGAACATTTATTATGAATCAAAATAACAACTAATATTAACGCACCTCAGTATTTATCAGTATCTCGCACATGTAAGTTAACCTTGCGTGGTGTCAAAATATATGTTGTTAAACTAAACTATGATTCCGCTTCAAAACAACTTTATCTTAATTTTTATCTAGGGTTAATAAGTTAGTGCACGTGTGTGAACAACTTATTGCATAATGCTCATTAAATGTTACAAATACTATATCGTACCAATACGTATCGGTGTGCCTACGGTTATACCTACAGGTATTAAATAACAAATAAAAGCGAAAGGTCGCTGGTTCAAATTCCGTTCCGGGAAACTCTCTTTTTCATGAAATATAATCGGAAGCCCTGTGTTACCTGTACGAAGAATAGGTAAAAAATATCGATTTCTGGATTATATACCGACATTTTGGAAGCTCGTCGAAGTGAAACTACTTCGACTGTGACTCATTCATAACCATGAATATCAGTGTAAGTATAGTGTAGCTTTAAGATCTATCTTTCTGGAAGTGATAATGCAAATATTAAACTAGTATATATATTAAAAAGTTTCCTATTCACTCTAAAAACAAAATTAAGCTTACACAAGTAGAGGTAAACATTAGGTAAATGTAACACATTTTAATAACATATTTACTATGTTCAACAAAAATAAAAGTAGATTTAAAAACCGAAAAGGAAAAGCAGCCTTCAAGGACGACAGTCCACCACAAACACATACAGAAACAAAGAACAGCTTTAAAGATGGATAAAGGCAAAATAAGACATCACAAACACAAAAGGGTTGACAATAGGGCTACCGCCTTGGAACAACCAGTGGCCAAAAAAGGGGGCCGCTGGGGGGTTTAAACCAGGGTCTAGGGTGGTGCACTAAGCCTCACTCTTAGGCTAATATCATTGTCACAAAAACGTGTAACTAACCATCCCACGTCCGAAATTATCAAAATGTATGTTATAAAAACAAAATACTTCGGTAATATGATTTGACGGGTTTGTTTTAGTAACTAATATATTATATTAAGGTATAGAGTTTAATTAACATTGTTGCTGTGATACGGGAATTATTTTCCGTATCATGACAACAATGTTAATGAAACTATCTATTACTAGTATATATTCTGTGATGAATTTCTTTCCAATCGTCTTTTGACATACGTATTCCTTCTTATGTCACTCCTTTGGCGACAGCGTGGAGTAATACATCAATATCGTGACGTCACTCGCTCTGTGTGACGTTACGATATTTCTGCACAATATTGCTGCACAGGCACAGCCTTAAAAACCGTCCTGTTGACGATGATGGCTGGGGTTCAGGGGACATTTCCAGCATTTTCTAGTTGCATCGGTATTTCAGGACCACTTACTTCTTCAAATTCAGAAGATTTTAACAAAAATCTGGCTGATGTGCTTTCTTGCACAATAGGCGAGATAGCAAAGTAGAGGAAGAGATATGTTATAGATTTTCTCAAATTTGGAAATTTCTATAATTCATCACAGGATATATAATATTGTCTGTATATCAACACAACACCTTCAAAATGTTAGTGGTATTAAAGGATGTAATAAGGAATCTTAATCTGTGTATATTTCCTTTAAAGTTCTCCGGCCATGTTTTGCTTCATGAACATGTTTATGTTTATTAAAATCAAAATCAATACACAGCAATAGACTGTCCTCCTTGAATGTTACTTTCCCTGTCCGATCTTTTTATATTTCTTTAAGTAAGTTATTGTTATGGTCATTAATATGTTCTTATTGCTAAATTACAAGTCGTATTCCCGGATTGTTCATGAAACAATAAAGTACATGTTGAATTATTGTCGAAATATCTTGGTACAATCAGATATATCATATATACGAGGGTGCTTCACAAAGTTCTGTCATTAGGCATATATCCTTTGAACTGGATATTACACTGAGATAATGTAGTGTATTTATAGTAATACTGGGTTCGCTCTCTTAAATTCCACAACAAAAATTAAAACTTTCCGGTTATTTATACCCCTGAATTACCTCCTCCTACCACACCTTTTGGATACTGGCATCTCTGAAAATGTCCTTGTTACAAAACGTTGTAAAAATTATTTGAATAATTCTATGCTTTTAAATTGTCTTGTACGCCATCTGTTGTTATTCGCCCATAATCCATGAAAAAGGTTGTCGAGTATTCGGAAAGGTCTTGCTGCAAACCAGATATGAGTGAATGCATATCCCTTAATTTTAGCAGAAATAACACTGATTTTCTTCATTTTGTTTACGGAAATGTTATAATATCTTTTAAATGTCGAAATTATTCTCATAATATTAATATGTTTTCATATTGTTTTTACAAATCCTAGTCCTTTAGTGTTTAAACTTCATATTCAACACATTTATTGTAGAATTTTGTACAATGTTTAGTGAATATATTGATCATCCAAAAACGCTGTTTCAGAAGACTGCCCTTCCATTTAATGTCCATTTATCATTAAATTAATTTTACACGTTAGCTTAAAATGTTAATTTCTAAGACAATGCCTTTTCATCTACCATGCTTATATTCTGAAACTTGTAATGCACAAATATAACTGGTAACGTATGAGAAATTTCAAAGGTCTTCGACAAGTACTTAAAGAGAAACAGGCATTTAAAAAAGTAACAATTAACATACCTAAAAAAAGTCAGGACGAAACGTATAAGTGATGTATATTAAATGTTCCATCACTTTCGTCACATAAAAGATACAGCATTCATTTTACCATCAATGGAATGGTATTGAAACTTTCTTTCATTTGGTACCAAACTTCAACACTCACAACGAGCACATAATTGCTAAACAATCGTTAGTAACAGAACTTATTGAATGACCCTTTTATACAATGGTAATAATACAATATGAAGTATTCGAAATTTGAAATAAATATGACGACAAGAATTTATAATAAATATACCTTATTTGACTGCTGGATTAATTATAGGGAAATCCTTCAAGAGGTAGCAGGCGCTGGTTTCTCTACAAGTGCGAAGAAGCACTAAACACGATTACCATCGAGTGAAGGATGTCCATATAATCGAATCCAGCAGTTAAATAACCTATTTATTACATTTGTGTTCGGATTTAGTTATTACTATTAAGCGATTATGAATATTCCTTCACTGAGTAATCCCGATCTTTCACCAACAGAAATGTAATAAAAGTCGTTAACATACCATAGAATTTCAGTTCTATTGAATAGTATTCCATGAAATAAGTATATTTAGCTAAAGTATTGATGTGAAACGGTATTTGTGGCTCTCTAGGCTTTTGTTTTTATTTTCATATTTACATGATCGTTTATGTGTTATACCTATGTTGCCCTGCAAATGCTGCATTGTTTGTAAGAAAAAAAAACCTGGCGGAGTGCACCCTAGAACTTGGTTTCAACACCCAGCGGCCCTTTTTGCCACCACCGTTCCAAGACGGTAGCCCTATTGTCAACCCTTTTATGTTTGTGTTGTCGTGTCTTGCCTTTTAGTCATCTTTAAAATTGTTTGTTTTTATGCGTGCTTTTGGTTGACTGTGGTCCTTGAATGCTGCATTTCCTGTTCGACTTTTATAACTACTTTTGGTCTTTCGTTCTCATCTACGGAAAATGTATATCAATCAAGCGTTTGTCATACACATACGATCGGATGAATATTTTTACAACTTAAAGACTTAATTTTCGGATTTTATACGTTTCAGATCTGTATTAAAAACTTAATGATAGATTCAAGGCTGGAGGTTTATAATAAATAGTAACCAAATGCAACTTAATGTTAATAACCATGCATATCGTATTTCATTATTTTTGAAATTATAATGTTCGTGTTAGGAGCACAATATGGTCTGATATTATCCGGTTATTTGTTAAGGGCTCAAACATGCATATTTATTTTAAACATTCAGTCGTATATTTAGTTTTAATTCGGGAATTGTTATTGTAGGGTCGATTAAACTCTAAATGCCAAATGTGTCCTTAAACGTAGTAGAACTTGTGAACGCCATACTCACAAAACAATTCATAGTCCCATAGAACGTGTACAATTATTAACAATACGTTGATTTTACGAAACTTGAAACCGAATGTAACTGTCAGAAATGTTGACTTTGATAGCGTTGTATCCGTTTGTCGCCATTCGCTGTCCACGTGAATATTCATAAAACACATCGGTATATCATACATAAAACCTTGTAAGGTATATGTTTCTTTTGCTGTTCTCTAAATTCTAATACTTTAAAAATGCACGTGTTCTCCTTCCACGCCTTTTCTCCTCTTTTTCTCTACCTTTTCTACTATTTTGTTCATACATATATTACATTATATAGAAGGAAGTTCATACTCACAGTCTGATAATTATATAATGTATTATGCTTTGTACATAGTCAATAAGCGATTTTTGATTCGAGTTCAACATTTTGCGAGGGGCATAGTGACACATATCACTCGAAAGAGTAATATCTTGCCTTTGTCGTTATACACGTGTTCAGCTCTGATCTTGGTACAGTAAGTTTATGACCGAAATATGTTTTGTTTGCTCTAAAGGTCAAAATTGAGGTCAACAGGTCATGTCCCTTTTTCAGAATATGTAATTTAAAAATTGAATGTACATTTTTGAACGCCATTATTATTTTGTTTATGCACGAAGCATATTTTGGTCCTAAGCTAACATAAGTAAAAGGCTTAGAGGTGAGCTGATATACGGTGATAACTCTTCGTCCGTCGTCCGTCCGTGCGCCCATCCGCCGTCTGTCCGAAAGAAGGTCTAGTAGGCACTCAATGAATTGTGAGTCGAGTTCAAAATCTTGCGAGAAGCATAGAGTCCGATATCACTCGAAAGAGTAATATCTTATCTTTGTCGTTGTACCCGTACTCTGTCCTGATTTTGTATGTGACAGGGGTAATAGAGGTAATAGAGTTCAAAGGTCGTGACCCTTTTTCAGAATAATTAAAAACTTGAATGTACAGTTTTGAAAGCCATTATTAATTTGATTATGCACGAAGCATATTTCGGTCATAAGCTAACATAATTAAAAGTTTCATAGATGAGCTAAAATACGATGATAAGTCTTCGCCCGTCCGTCCGTCCGTCCACCCATCCTCCGCCCAATCAGCCGTATGTCCGAAGAACGTCTAGTAGCCAATCAATGAATTGTGAGTCGAGTTCAACATTTTGCGAGGAGCATAGAGACCGATACCACTCGGATACTATATCAACTTTGTCTTGGTACCCGTATTCTGGCATGAGTTTGTATGTGAGAGGGGTAAATTGAGGTCAAAGGTCATGACCTTTTTTCAGAATATTTAATTGAAAAAAATGAATGTACATTTTGGAAAGCCATTATTATTTTGTTTATGCACGAAGCATATTTCGGTCATAAGCTAACAAAAGTAAAAGGTCCCTAGGTGAGCTGATATTCGCCCGTCCGTGAATGAATGTATGAATGGTATAATTAATATATTTATCCTATCAAAACTTATTTTGCTAATGTCCTTGTCTTTTGAACACATTCTGTTGCTAACATTACACCGAATGTTTCCATAATAGTCATTAATAAATCATTATATTTCAAGGAATACATAGTTTACGTTTAACTGTAAATTTTCCACAGAGTTCCATATTGCCAACTTTAAAATTCTAACAACATATTTTTTCATTTTAAGCTATCCTAAAAAAAAAAAACTCTCTATTTTTCTCACACTTCTGCTTTTCCCAACGACCCACATTTCTTATAATTATATGATACTTGAAACTACAAATTAGTTTAAAGCATTGAGATATGTTAATTAAGCACCAACACGTTGGAAGGAAGAGATTTGTATTTAAAATATTAAACACAAGAAGTTTTGTAGATTTAGCGATAATGTAACCTCGGTCAATGGTAACACCTAGTCAAAGATTTTCTAAGGTGATAGTATGCATGGCACAAGAATATATGTTTATATTTCCATTATATCATATGTGTAAGTTAATCACGAACAGTGTGCATATCCCCAAAAATCGAAATGAGTACCGCGTTGTCTGTTGATAGTTCAGCAAAATATATTCTTGACGTTAACGTTAACTAGCATACTCGTCGTTCAACAGACAGAAAATGTTGCAATCAAAAAGACAGTTGTTCCTTTAATACTAATGAGCAGACTTCCAAAGTATGCTATTTGTTTTTTAAAGGCCCAACTGCGTATAAAAGCCACTAGATGGAGCTGGGACAGGTTTTTCATTTAAATTTATACATGGTTAAATCAGGGAGACCATTTTTCAAAATATTGAAAATTCCCCCCTCATAAAATAAATCAATATTTGGCACAGAAGTAAACTGATATTAAACAAGTGTATTGGTAACAACATATTTGTGAAAAAAAACATTTTCTTGTTCCTAATTTCATTTTACAGAAATTTGAAAATATAGGGGAGGAGCCTGTCATGTTCTATGATGATGATATCTTCTGTATTAGGGATTCGTGTTGTATATAAATAAAAGTATTATTGATGAAGCATGTTGTTTTTGTAGCAAGGCAATTCCAGCCTTAGTACTTAATATTTGGCGACGAGGATGAAACTAACATCACAGATCGATAGATAAATTACATATCTAGCTGACGATAAGTACACATAATCAATAAAATACGAATTATCCCCAACTGACTGCAACGCACAGAATTCTACCGGTGTCGCAGTACAGCATTACACGTGAAATTGTTTATAATACTTTTTAAATAAAATGGCATTTCAGACAGGAAAATTAAAACTTGACCAATACATTATTGTTAATGACATTGGCGATGATAAAAAGGTACCATCCCTGCTACCATTGATGAGGAGTGACACTTATCGATTATTACGAGATATAACATCACCACCAGATCTGCCATCTATTAAAACATATGATGCCTAGAGACACGTTTCTCACTTAAACCAATTGTAATTGACGACAGATCTGCTTTCACAAGTGTGACCAAATAGAACATAAATCAATCAAAGAGTTTAATGTAAACCTCAGAAAGAAGGATACAAATATCGGACAGGGAAAGCAGCATTCAAGGACGACAGTCAACCACAAAACACAAAAACAAATACGCAAACAGACAAACGAAAAGGCAAAAGTAATAAAAAATGCAAACGACATCACAAACACAAAAGGGTTGACAATCGGGCTACAGCCTTAGAACGGTCAGTGGCAAAGTAGGCCATTGTGGGTTTAAACTGGTTCTAGGGTGCACCAAACCTCACACTTACCCTACTGTCATCCCACTAAAACAGGACAGTGTAAATAAAGAAATCCCCGCCATGATCTAATCTCTAACCAACAAGGAGCATCAATAGGCACTGTAAGTAAAACATAATTAAGGTCATTTCTTGGTCTGGTAAACTATTATACTAAGTTTCTACCACTCTACGGCCATTGCATGAGCTATTAGCAAAATAAACAGTGGAAGTCGTAAATGTGAAGAAGTCATGTTACACTTAAAAGTCAAAAGACTTATCACATCAGATATAGTACTCACCCATTACTACCCTTAGCTACTAATAACTCTAGCGTGTGACGCAAGTCCGTATGATCTGGGATGCGTCTTATCTCATGTGATGCCAGACGGAACAGACGGACCGATTGCTTTTGCATCCAGATCGTTAAACTCGGCTGAGAAACGGTATAGTCAGATAGATAAGGAAGCATTGGCAATTGTCTGGGGAGTAACGAAATTGCACTTGTACCTCTGGGCTCGATATTTCACAGTAACGACCGCTGCAAGATTACAACGAAATGCGCTATTCTTGCAAGTCATGATTACAATGTTATGTACAAAAACACTAAAAAGTCACGGGGATTGAGACGGTTTATCCAGACTGCCACTGGATGACAATGACACTGAATGCAGGTTAGGTGCAACAGATTTGTTCAACATGTCCCAGTTTGAACATATGTCAGTAACAGCTATTGTTATGAAAATTGTAACTTCGCGAGATACAAATGTGGTATCTGTATATGAAGCAATTTCAAGGGGTTCAAATGAAACTAAAGATAAAGAACTTGAACCTTACTTCAGCCGGAGACATGAGATTTCACTGTATCAAGGTTGCATAATGTGGGGAATAAGAGTGGTAAATCCAAAGTTACAAAAACTAGTAATTCATTAATTACATGAAGGACATCTTGGTTTGGAATGGCCAGAAGTTACGTATTATGGCCTGGAATTGAAAATATGACAAAGTCATGCTCAGGAATCAAGCGGAACCCACCTGAAGCCCAAATTCATCCCTGGGATTATCCTAAAAAGTCGTGGAGCAGGATACATGTTGATTTCGTGGGACCATTTCTTGGATCAATGTTTCTGGTTATTGCCGACGCGTACCCTAAATGGCCGACTTTCAAGCAAATGAGGAGTACAACATCTACACAAACGATTGAAGTTCTTAGGACCGTATTCTCAGAATTTGGCGTCCAACTCAAATCGTAAGCGACAATGGCCCACAACTAGTTTCAGAGGAATTTGCAATTTGCAAGAAGCGCACCTTATCACCCGAGATCAAATGGGTTAGCTGAACGCTTTGTAGAAAGCTTTAAGCAGGCTATGAGAGTAGCGAAGAATGACACAGAAATAATACAAACAAAACTATAAAAAATTCTCATTTCATACAGAATACTCCACATTCAACAACCAACGAATGTCCATCAAACTTGTTCCTAGGCCGGAAGTTAACAATCAGATTAGACTTAATTAAACGTCATCTTCAAGAAACGGTAGCAGCAGCTCACCAGAAAATAATTAGTTCACATAGAGATAGAGACTTTGAACTGGGGCAAACCGTCTCAGTGCATCGTAAAAAAACGAACTGGTCCAGTTTCTTACCATGTGGAAGTTGCGCCAAACGTCACGCCGAACAAATATCTGACTCTAAATTGGATATGGAGGATCCCGTATATGATATACCGCTTATACCAGTCGAAGGTCAACCAGTGGAAGATCAACGGAACCCAGTGCAAGAAACAGTGATGTCACCACAGTTCAGTGAAGCTAAAACTGTCGCTGTTACATCAGAAAGACAGTATCCAATACGGGAAATAACGAAACCAAATCGGTTAGATCGTTAAAGTGAAGTTTTGTGTTTAAGAGGCATAATAATCCTCTGTGTAACTGTCACAGTTCAGTGAAACTAAAAAACCGCCGGTGTTTCATCAGAAAGAAACCAAATCGATGAGATTTTTAAAATGAAGTTACACTGTGTTTAAGAGGCATAATAATCCTCTGTGTAACTGTCACAGAACTTATATTGGTTAATATGTTTATTTGAATAATTTTATGTACCTGTGTTTAAGGGGGCATATATAATTCTCTTTGTAACTGTTACTGATATTCAAGTGTTGCAATTAAAAATAAGTGTACACCAGTTAATACACCATTAAACTTCCAGAGATGTCAAAAACAAAACGCAACAAACATGAACTTCATTACAACTGAATTTTAAAAAAGCATTATGTGAAGTTTTATTTTAGTGGAAGGGTATATGTCATGTTCTATGATGATGATGATGATATCTTCTGTATTAGTGATTCGTGTTGTATATAAGCAAACGGATGTTGTTTGTGTTGTTAGGCCATTCCAGCCTTAGTCCGTAATGGAGCCTGAGGGGTTATGAACTGAGAAGTGTACACAAAAACACGTGTTTACAGCAGACGACAAACGACTCAGCGTTATGGCTTAGAGATAGGCAGTAGTTATAATTGTGTGTATACTCTGAGATGGGATGTTTTATATCTGTGACTATTCAATAATGAGTTCCATATAACAATTCAAGTCTACCGTGTTCACATCAGAATCAAAATCATCACTATGTACTTTTACTTATCCCACCCATGAACATTCCCTCCTCAGGCTCAGTGATGTATGTTCCTTAGTCTTAACTATATACGATGTAATTCCATATCTTATTATCTCCATCATGTCCAGCCACTCATAACAATAATTTGTACAGTTATACTTTATTTTGTAATGTTTATTCTCAACACAATGTAATCCTAACATATATGTCCAAAGTATACGCATATCTTGTGTACTGCAGTATATATACGCTGTTTCTCCAGACCAACTATAATTGGCAATTAATTTTCACATAACTTTATGTCATGAAATATTTGCTGGCGGTGTAAAGTTTTGTGTAGTCTGCAAAAGTTATAACAATACTTTATATTATACACAGTGCAGTGGATATTAGAGATGAAAACAAAAGCGTAACTATATGGTAAAACTTGAATTAATAATACCAAAAAGACTGTCGCACTTTCAATAAAAATAAGCAGAAATTATATAATAGTATAGTTTGGAGTCATTAGATTGCAAAACTTTACTCCAAACTGATTTGTAAGATTCGTACACTTTTCTGTCGTCTGCACAGTCTGCATCCAGTGAGAGTTGTTTAATTTCTTTAGTCATTTCACTGTAACCGACAGGCCTGTATAGCTGGTGTAATTGATAAGGTACCGACCATTTTGATTTCTGGGGGTGGGGGGGGGGGGGTGGGAGGGGGAATTGGGGCCTGGGATTTTTTTGAAAAAATATTCTGGCTCTTGAATTGTTGAAAAAAAATATCCTGGCTCTGACTTGAGGGAAAAAAATTCAGTCTATGATAAATGTAGATCTACTCCATTAGCCACTGGATTCAACATGAAAATGTTTAACCACAATCTGGCTACATCCACAGCTTCTGCTCAGAAGTTTATCGAAATCTCCAGTTGAAATGATTTCAGAAGACTGTGAGTGATAGTATTCATGGTTGTAATAAATGCGATGTACATAGATCATGGTAGTAATAAATATGGTATACATTAATCATGATAGTTATAAATGTGATAAATGTGGTATACACTGGCAATGGTGGTAGTACATGTGTTGTATAACGTGTTATAAAGTGGTAATGGTAGTAAATTTGGTACACATTGGTCATGGTAGTAATGAATGTGATATTCAGTCTATGATAAATGTAGATCTACTCCATTAGCCACTGGATTCAACATGAAAATGTTTGACCACAATCTAGCTACATCCACAGCTTCTGCTCAGAAGTTTATCGAAATCTCCAGTTGAAATGAGTTCAGAACTCTGTGATTGATAGTATTCATAGTGGTAATAAATGTGATGTACATAGATCATGGTAGTAATAAATATGGTATACATTATTCATGGTAGTTATAAATGTGATAAATGTGGTATACACTGGCAATGGTGGTAGTAAATGTGTTGCATAACGTGTTATAAAGTGGTCATGTTAGTAAATTTGGTACACATTGTCATGGTAGTAATGAATGTGATATTCAGTCTATGATAAATGTAGATCTACTCCATTAGCCACCCACTCTATTCAACATGAACATGTTTAACCAGAATCTGGCTACATCCACAGCTTCTGCTCAGAAGTTTATCGAAATCTCCAGTTGAAATGAGTTTAGAAGACTGTGAGTGATAGTATTTATGGTTGTAATAAATGTGATGTACATAGATCATGGTAGTAATAAATATGGTATACATTAGTCATGGTAGTTATAATTGTTATAAATGTGGTATACACTGCCAATGGTGGTAGTAAATGTGTTGTATAACTTGTGATAAAGTGGTCATGATAGTAAATTTGGTATACATTGGTCATGGTAGTAATGAATGGGATATTCATGTAAAGTCATGGTTATAATGTGATATAAATAAGTCATGGTTGTAATAAGGCCATTATTTTTTGATATAAATTTGTTTACGAACCCTCCTATCACAAAACGAAATTAGGTATTATTTTTTTCCATAGGGAATTTGATAGTTTATTGTTTTTACCTCCTCCCAGATTTTAATAGAACATTTCATTCCATTCCTTTAAATTAAAATAATTAAACTATGCTTTACCAAATTTTTATTTTTATTGGTTTCCCTTCCTCCTACAACAATTCTCTGTCTTAATGGTTCGTAAAAGAAATAATAAAAAATAATGGCTTAAATGTGTTATACATTGGTCATGGTAGTATGTAAATATTGCAATCCTGTGAGGGTGACGGTGAATATTTGTAAACCTTCTAAGGTTATTTGTTTTATTATACTGAAAAATATGTTTGAAAAAGAAATGTGGTCCTGCTAAATATTCCATTGAAATAAAACAGGAGAAAACACTGTTACTAATCTGTCAGTTCCAAATCACTATTCTCAGCACCTAGCTAGAAAATAAATTTCTTCGGATGGATCTTTTGTGTTCTTTCGAAATCTTTAGCTGTGAACTCATGCGTAAAATTTCAAATCATCTTCAGAAGGTTGTGCAAACTGTGTTCGCCATTTTAGTAAATGTTCACTGATTTTTATTTGCATATGTATATACATACACTGTTCAGCATAGGACATTGCTTTGACTTCACTATCATAAGACAGTACAAATTATACTGGGGTGACATTACAAAAAATACCATCATTCAGTGACTCACTCCATGGAGTCATTACAAGCGATATGAGATATTTCAAAAATTGGAAAATAGCAGTATTTAACATTGGTGTTTGACATTCATTATTAATAAATATTAAATATGATATCAGTGGTCATGGTAATAATAAATGTAGTATGCATAGCTCATGCTAGTAATGAATGGGGTATTTAGTGGTCATGGTAGTAATACATGGGGTATTTATCGGTCATGGTAGTAATGAATGGGGTATTTAGTGGTCATGGTAGTAATGAATGGGGTATTTAGTGGTCATGGTAGTAATGAATGGGGTATTTAGTGGTCATGGTAGTAATGCATGGGGTATTTAGTGGTCATGGTAGTAATGAATGGGGTATTTAGTGGTCATGGTAGTAATTTAGAAGAGCAAAAGGGGCTCACATAGAAAGCAGACAAGGACAAGCATAACTAAAGATTAAAACTAGCACATGGAGTTCCATCCACCATATATGGAAAGATCCATATTAAACAAGAGTTGTCAAAAGGACAGCATGCTCCACCATTCAAAGTCAATTTTAAAAAGAGCCACTGTCACTTCTGTCTCACCAACCATGGTGCCAGTTAATTCACAAGGTCAAGTCTTAATTGTGGAGTTTAGGTGGTGGCGAGGTGAGTGTTTAGGGGGTGCATGGAGGTGTTGGTCAGTAGTGTTGGGAATCGGCTGAAAATTCATGATCTATTATCTGAATATTTAACCGACTGATGATCGATCATTAATCGATTAAACATGGCTGCTATAAAAGACAAGTGTAAAGACGGATAAAAATATCTGACAGGGAAAGCAGCATTCAAGGACGACAGTCAACCACAAAACACAAAAACAAACATGCAAACAGACAAACGAGAAGACAAAAGTAATTTAATAGAAAATGCAAGCGACATCACAAACACAAAAGGGTTGACAATAGGGCTACCGCCTTGGAACGGTCAGTGACAACAAAGGCCACTGGGGGTTTAAACCGGTTCTAGTGTGCACCAAACCTCACACTTACCCTACTGTCATCCCATTAAAACAGGACAGTGTAAATAAAGAAATCCCCGCCATGATCTAATCTCTAACCAACAAGGCAGCATCAATAGGCAATATAAGTAAAACACAAAATTAATATTCTCGTGTAAATAAAATACAAAAAAGCAATAGCCTAGAAAGCCACAATGAAGGTACTCAATGACTTGGCAGAAGCCAGAGCAACAAGAGAAAAAAACATTAAGGGCACGACAGGAAAGATCATAGACAAAAATCAAACGCCACCGTCCCACTGGGCTTTAGGTAGGCGTCATCATAGGGTCCACAGTCTGTCCGGTCATCGTACAATTAAAGAGGAAAGCATACTGGCGAACTGTAAAAGGGTCCACCACCAAGCATGCAGTACGTTGCAAAATGATAGGGTCATAACCTCTTTTCATACACTTGTTAACAAGTTTAACAAAGATAGTATAAAAGTGATAATGACCAAGAATCTTACGAAGTTTATAAATCACATCGCCATAGAAGTCAGGTTGTGATAGTCCTTGTCGCAGAAGAGTCAAGCCTTTTTTAGACTAAAATGAAGAAAAGAATCCCATTTCAAGTATGTTCTGGTAATAAGGGAACAGAATAAAACTGACCAACATATATATTTTAAAAAGTAAATTGTGATAACTGCTATAAATATGTGATTACTTGTTGCACAATTATAACTCTTTTTTTTTTCAACAACCGAGTAAAGTCGATCATGAACATTTTTAATCGAATAATCAGATCAAAAAGATAACTGATTGTATCCCAGAATGAATATGAGGGAGGTGTGGGGAAGAGAACAGGATGCAGACATGGTAACTGAAGATAAACCAAAAGAATATAACAAATATTTGTATATTTATCTGTGGTGATGGTGGTATAGGAGTGGGGCAGGTGTGGGCATTTATGGTGCTAATGATATGTACAGGCTTGCCATTGTCATTTGATGTATGCAGTGAGTTTCATGGAAATATGTGAAGCT
The DNA here is from genome assembly GCA_037043455.1 of Cyrtodaria siliqua. NCBI lineage: Eukaryota > Metazoa > Mollusca > Bivalvia > Adapedonta > Hiatellidae > Cyrtodaria > Cyrtodaria siliqua. Next base: position 15,477 of record JAWPHD010016112.1, on the reverse strand, counting down.
GCTTAAACAACTTTAACTGAAATTCTAAGTGAAAAAAAACCCACATCATCTGGCTATAATGAAATAAAAAGTTATGAAACATGTGTCTGTGTCCTTGATGACTCTGAGTGACACTTGTCAAGCTCCTTTGACAGAGATATATGGCTAGTGGGTATTGAAATAAATGGATTGCCAGAAAATAAAATAAAATAAATTCTAAGTCGAAAAGGGGCTACACCTTTTCTAAAATACTATACAGAAAATATTTATCCAGAAAAAAGGGCCACAATTTTGCTAAAATGCAATACAAAGTTATAGAGCATGTGCCTACTAGCATCCATGCTTTACTGAGGTTGTATTAATAAGTAGCAATCACCTATTGACATACAAGGACTGCCTAAAAACTTTAACCGGACTTTTGAAGTTGAAAAAGGACCATAACTTTGCTTAAATGCAATACAGAGTTAACATGAACATGTGTCTACAAGCGCCCGTGTTATTCCAAGCTTTACTGAAGTTTTGTTGATGTACGACTTTCAGTTGTTAAAATATATGGACTTGTCAACAAAGAACATTTAAACCAGAAATTCAAAGTAATAAAAGGGTCATGTTAATACAGAGTTATGGAACATGTGTCTACAAGTGTCATTGATGGTACTGATGACATATTTCAAGTTTCACTGTTCAGTGGTTGCTGAAATAATTGGACTATTTTTTTTAGTTACTACAACTGAAATCCAATGTCGACGCAGACGTTGAGAAGTCTCTACAACAGCTCTTCTTATTCTACGAATAGAAACACTTTTAAAAAAATATTCTGGCTTTCAAGTTGACGAAAAAAAATAATCTGGCAAGTGCACTAGACGAAATAAAAATCCCGGCTTTAAAGAAAGAAAAAAAAATTCCGGCTGAAAGGAAAATACCCCCCCCCCCCCCCACCCTCCCCCCACCTCGCCCTCCACTGAAATCAAAATAATCGGTCCCTAAGACACACCTCCAATCTCCCCATAGTTGTCCTGACAAAAGTGTAAACAAATAATTGTCATCCATGCAGTGGTTTTCATAGATACCAGTACAAAAAGTAAATATATCATGAAATATAACATCAAAATATATCAAATCATTACTGCGATATTAATTATAATGTTATTTACGTATATTACGCTTTTCGCAAATGCAGTGCTTTACGGCTCATCCAGTACCGCAGTAGAGCCGCTCCATATACAGGATTATAATATATAGAGATCCGGGATTTTTCACTAACGGATAGAAACATTCATATCGTTCTTTAACGAAGCTGTGGACGTGTGTTGCTTAAGAAAATGCTAACGAAACTTGTTTCGCATGTGAAGCTTGAACCAGGGACCGCCAAACCGGCACCCACATATAACATATCAGATATTTATTGAATGTATCAACAATTCATTTTCCTTATCAATTGGCGTTCCTTATCAATTGGTATTCCTTATCAATTGACTCTTTAAAATACCATGTTCATGAGTTTTAAATTATCTTTTAACAAAATCGTAAAATAGGAGTTTTCAGCTTTGGCATCAGGATGTCTCGTAACTTTCAAAATCAGGAAGTCTGTAGACGGGTTCCATTATAATCGTGAACGTTTGTTTATTCCAACTGCATGCATTATACAAGTGTTTTAACAGTATTTTGGCCGACATGAAAACTACCAGGAAAATAGAAAATAGTTTTCACACTTTAAAACAGTGACTTCAGAACCACGTTAATAACGTTAATAATTGCGGTATTTACAACAGTTAGCAATCCAAACTGGCATTAAAATAAAGATATTAAATTTATTTATGTTTAACGTAGCATACACCACTATATAAATTGTGTTATCTTATATGAATCGAAACTTACAAAGCTATCATTTCATCTAACAACAAAACGTGAAAAAGGGTCATCACCTTTAACCTCGATTTATTCTCGTCACGTTCAAAATCAGGGCAGACCACGGGTATCATGAAAAAGGCCAGGGTGTAACCTTTGCAATGATACCAAACACTTTGCTACTCGCAAAATGTTGAACTCGAGCCTTAACTAGAGCAGATAAGCTAAAGTGGCCTCTAGACTATACCTCGCTCGTAATGCCTGGTAATATTGTTATGTTTACGTATTGTGGAAAATAAAAGATAAAAAAAATATATAAAAAACAACATTTGCCGCAATGTAACTAAATGACATTGAACAAAAAATTTCGAATTGATATTGTGCACAGTCGCATTATTGGAATCAAATACGTAAATTAAAACCAAGCAATTCGGTGTTTTCCACAATGTCTATAAATAGCATGTACATTGTGTCTATAAATATCACATCTGCGTTCCATGAAATATGTTAACACGTCATTCATGTCATTTTCAAGATTTATATTACACAAGTTTAGTCTAGTCAGTTACTGTGTTGGATATAAACACTTCTGTTTAATATTTCGGAGACATTATATACTAGTAATCATTATGGAAAACTGCACCTCAAAAGGATATCACATCTTAATGAAGATATTATTTGTGGTAATTAATATGTTTTAATTTTATAAAACTAAGTATAATCATTTTGGTTATACATTGTATCATGCGGACGGCTCGTGATATGTTATGTACATTGTAATACAACGTTTTACTATATATATCCCAGTTTTGACTATGTGTATCCCAGTTTTGACTATGTATATCCCGGGTTTGATTATTTATATCCCTGTTTTTGACTATGTATATCCCAGACTATGTATATCTCAGATTTGACTATGTATAATAGTATTCCAGTTTTGACTATGTATATCGCAATTTTCACTATGTATATCCCAGGTTTGACTATGTTTATCCCAGTTTTTATGTATATCCTAGTTTGACTATTTATATCCCAGTCTTGACAAGTATATTCCAATTTTGACTATGTATATATTTATAACTTAGTTTCGACTATGTATATCTCAGTTTTGACTATGTATATCCCAGTTTTGACTATTTATATCCCAGGGTTGACTATGTATATCCCAGTTTTGACTATGTATATACCAGTTTGACTATTTTTATCCCAGTTTTGACTATGTATATCCAAGTTTTGACTATGTATAACCCAGTTTTGACTATTTATATCCCAGTTTTGACTATGTATATCACAGTTTTGACTATGTATATCCCAGTTTTGACTATTTATATCCCAGTTTTGACTATGAATATCAGAAATTTGACTATATATATCTCAGTTTTGACTATTTATGTATTTATATTCAAGTTTTGACTATGTGTATCCCAGTTTTGACTATGTATATCCCAGTTTTGACTATATATATCTCAGTTTTGACTATTTATATCTTTATATCCAAGTTTTGACTATGTATATCCCAGTTTTGACTATGTATATCAAGTTTGACTATTTATATCCCAGTTTTGATTATGTATATCCCAGTTTTGCCCAGATTTGACTATTTATATCTCAGTTTTGATTATGTATATCCCAGTTTTGACTATGTATATCCCAGTTTTGACTATGTATATCCCAGTTTTGAGTAAGTTTTGACTATTTATATACCAGATTTGACTAAGGTTTGACTATTTGTATCCCAGTTGTGACTATGTATATCCCAGTTTTGACTATTTATACCACTTTTGACTATTCAACCAAATCTACAGTTGAATTGCTGAAATTTTATTCAAATTGATCAGCATTAAACTTGTTAAACTCAAAATATAACAGTACTACCCCCAAAGCAAAAGTCACAATATCCACCATTAGCGGCAATGCACGCCTGACATCTTCTACGCATATTGGGATATACCTGGTATTAGTTTTGTGACTTTTGCTTTTGGGTGTCGTACTGTTATTTTCTGAATTTAACACGTTTATTGTTGATCAGTTTGAATGAAATCTTCAGCAAATCAGCTGTAGATATTGTTAAATAGAATAAATGAAATTAAAATTTAATATCTATTGAAATTTGTCAGTTACCTTAGTTTATTTCCCTGTTGCGTTTTTAAATGTATCAAATGAAATAATACTACTACGTGACATAGTTTGGAAATAAACGTTTTACATTAACACCACAGTTATGCTGAAGTAGACCTGAACTGAATTGGTTTTATAGTCGCACCAACAGCTGAGGTCATATGGCGACCTTTCCAAGTTAAATTGGTGGAGAAAGACCCCAGAGACCCTCCGGGCAATTTTCGTGCACGGACGGGCACCTGGGTAGAACCATCGACGTTCCGCAAGTCGTTATATATGACGGTCGATTTGTTTGTGGTGGAGGCAGACCACCAACTTTTCCTGGGTAGAACCAGTACTTTACTCCTCCCGCCCTCCGTAAGAATCGACACTTCCTCACTTACAAGTCGAGCTCCGTGCTGAAGTAGAAAATACATGAAGTTTTCATGTGATCAATTTCTACAATATAAACGATTGAATATTCAGAAACACGATAGACGTTATGTACAACATGACGTAATCGTGAGGTAATTTGGACGATTTATTGTGTTATGAATGTAATCAATCTGATTAAAACACCGATTTAGGTTCGTTTTTCTCTTGTGTTCAAGTTTCAAATGAATTAAACTGGCTTAAAAATTGAAATAAATGCGCTATTTGTAAATTAAATATTGTCTTTGGTTTTCACTGTGTAAATTGGCTTACTTTCAGGTTCCAGGGTTTGCTATGATAACCATATCTTTGTTCCCGCATTTTGTCAGAATGTGCGATGGTGACAATAATTTGGAGTGTATCCGAATAGAACATCTGACATGGTTTATGTTAGTATGTGGTGTTATACAAGTGCTGGGAGGCATTTTCAGCTTCTTCAAAATATGTTTAGATAAGACTGGGCCCTGTACGGCTTTAACGTGCTGTGTAAGTACACAATACTGGGCCCTGTAAGGTTTTAGTGTGCTGTCTAAGTATACAAGACTGGGCCCTGTACGGCTTTAGCGTGCTGTGTAAGTATACAAGACTGGGCCATGTACAGTTTTAGTGTGCTGTGTAAGTATACAAGATCTGGCCTTGTACGTTTTTAGTTTGCTATGAAAGTATACACGACTGGGCCCTGTACGGCTTTATCGTGCTGTGTAAGTATACAAGACTGGGCCCTGTAAAGTTTTAGTGTGCTGTGTAAGTATACAAGATCTGGCCGTGTAAGTTTTTAGCGTGCTGTGTAAGTATACAAGACTGGGCACTGTACGGCTTTAGTGTGCTGTGTGTAAGTATACAGGACTGGGCCCTGTACGGTTTTAGAGTGCTGTGTAAGTATACAAGATCTGGACATGTACATTTTAGCGTGCTGTCTCTGTATAAAAGCATGCAGTCTAAGTATATAATTCTGAACCCTGCAATGTTTTAGCGTACTGTGTAAGTATGCAAAATTTGGCCCTATGCGTTTTAGCGTGCTGTCTAAGTATATATATCTGGGCCCTAAAATGTCTTAGCATGTGGTGTAAGTAGGCCTAGACAAAACTAGGTCGTAGCCTTTTCTTGTAACGAATGTGACTGTATTCCCTGTATGCTACAGTCCCTTTTCTTGTAACGAATGTTGCATGCGTGTTTTGGTTGACTGTATTTTGTGTATGCTACATTCCCTTTTCTTGTAACGAATGTTACATGCGTGTTTAGGTTGACTGTATTCTGTGTATGCTACATTTCCTTTTCTTGTAACGAATGTTGCATGCGTATTTTGGTTGACTTTATTCTGTGTATGCTACATTCCCTATTCTTGTAACGAATGTTGCATGCGTATTTTGGTTGACTGTATTCTGTGTATGCTACATTTCCTTTTCTTGCAACGAATGTTGTATGCGTATTTTGGTTGACTTTATTCTGTGTATGCTACATTCCCTTTTCTTGTAACGAATGTTGCATGCGTATTTTGGTTGACTGTATTCTGTGTATGCTACATTCCCTTTTCTTGTAACGAATGTTGTATGCGTATTTTGGTTGACTTTATTCTGTGTATGCTACATTCCTTTTTCTTGTAACGAATGTTGCATGCGTATTTTGATTGACTGTATTCTGTGTATGCTACACTTCCTTTTCTTGTAACAAATGTTGCATGCGTATTTTGGTTGACTGTATTCTGTGTATGCTACATTTCCTTTTCTTGTAACGAATGTTGTATGCGTATTTTGGTTGACTGTATTCTGTGTATGCTACATTTCCTTTTCTTGTAACGAATGTTGTATGCGTATTTTGGTTGACTGTATTCTGTGTATGCTACATTTCCTTTTCTTGTAACGAATGTTGCATGCGTGTTTTTGGTTGACTGTATTCTGTGTATGCTACATTTCCTTTTCTTGTAACGAATGTCGTATGTGTATTTTGGTTGACTGTATTCTGTGTATGCTACATTTCCTTTTCTTGTAACGAATGTTGTATGCGTATTTTGGTTGACTTTATTCTGTGTATGCTCCATTCCCTTTTCTTGTAACGAATGTTGCATGCCTATTTTGGTTGACTGTATTCTGTGTATGCTACATTCCCTTTTCTTGTAACGAATGTTGTATGCGTATTTTGGTTGACTTTATTCTGTGTATGCTACATTCCCTTTTCTTGTAACGAATGTTGCATGCGTATTTTGGTTGACTGTATTCTGTGTATGCTACATTTCCTTTTCTTGTAACGAATGTTGCATGCGTATTTTGGTTGACTTTATTCTGTGTATATTACATTTCCTTTTCTTGTTACGAATGTTGCATGCGTATTTTGGTTGACTTTATTCTGTGTATGCTACATTCCCTTTACTTGTAACGAATGTTGCATGCGTGTTTTGGTTGACTGTATTCTGTGTATGCTACATTTCCTTTTCTTGTAACGAATGTTGCATGCGTATTTTGGTTGACTGTATTCTGTGTATGCTACATTTCCTTTTCTTGTAACGAATGTTGCATGCGTGTTTTGGTTGACTGTATTCTGTGTATGCTACATTTCCTTTTCTTGTAACGAATGTTGCATGCGTGTTTTGGTTGACTGTATTCTGTGTATGCTACATTTCCTTTTCTTGTAACGAAAGTTGTATGCGTGTTTTGGTTGAATGTATTCTGTGTATGCTACATTTCTTTTTCTTGTAACGAATGTTGTTTGCGTGTTTTCGGTTGAGTGTATTCTGTGTATGCTACATTTCTTTTTCTTGTAACGAATGTTGCATGCGTGTTTTGGTTGAATGTATTCTGTGTCTGCTACATTTCCTTTTCTTGTAACGAATGTTGCATGCGTGTTTTGGTTGAATGTATTCTGTGTATGCTACATTTCTTTTTCTTGTAACGAATGTTGTATGCGTGTTTTGGTTGAATGTATTCTGTGTATGCTACATTTCTTTTTCTTGTAACGAATGTTGCATGCGTGGTTTGGTTGACTGTATTCTGTGTATGCTACATTTCCTTTTCTTGTAACGAATGTTGTATGCGTGTTTTGGTTGAATGTATTCTGTGTATGCTACATTCCTTTTTCTTGTAACGAATGTTGCATACGTGTTTTGGTTGACTGTATTCTGTGTATATTACATTTCCTTTTCTTGTAACGAATGTTGTATGCGTGTTTTGGTTGAATGTATTCTGTGTATGCTACATTTCTTTTTCTTGTAACGAATGTTGTATGCGTCTTTTCGGTTGAGTGTATTCTGTTTATACTACATTTCCTTTTCTTGTAACGAATGTTACATGCGTGTTTAGGTTGACTGTATTCTGTGTATGCTACATTTCCTTTTCTTGTAACGAATGTTGCATGCGTATTTTGGTTGACTGTATTCTGTGTATACTACATTTCCTTTTCTTGTAACGAATGTTGTATGCGTATTTTGGTTGACTTTATTCTGTGTATGCTGAATTTCCTTTTCTTGTTACGAATGTTGCATGCGTATTTTGGTTGACTGTATTCTGTGTATGCTACATTTCCTTTTCTTGTAACGAATGTTGCATGCGTGTTTTGGTTGACTGTATTCTGTGTATGCTACATTTCCTTTTCTTGTAACGAATGTTGTATGCGGGTTTTTGGTTGACTGTATTCTGTGTATGCTACATTTACTTTTCTTGTAACGAATGTTGCATGCGTGTTTTTGTTGACTGTATTCTGTGTATGCTACATTTTCTTTTCTTGTAACGAATGTGTTGCAAGCGTATTTTGGTTGACTGTATTCTGTGTATGCTACATTTCCTTTTCTTGTAACGAATGTTGTATGCGTATTTTGGTTGACTGTATTCTGTGTATGCTACATTTCCTTTTCTTGTAACGAATGTTGTATGCGTGTTTTGGTTGACTGTATTCTGTGTATGCTACATTTCCTTTTCTTGTAACGGATGTTGTATGCGTATTTTGGTTGGCTGTATTCTGTGTATACTACATTCCCTTTTCTTGTAACGAATGTTGCATGCGTGTTTTGATTGACTGTATTCTGTGTATGCTACATTTCCTTTTCTTGTAACGAATGTTGTATGCGGGTTTTTGGTTGACTGTATTCTGTGTATGCTACATTTACTTTTCTTGTAACGAATGTTGCATGCGTGTTTTGGTTGGCTGTATTATGTATATGCTACATTCCCTTTTCTTGTAACGAATGTTGCATGCGTGTTTTTGTTGACTGTATTCTGTGTATGCTACATTTTCTTTTCTTGTAACGAATGTTGCAAGCGTATTTTGGTTGACTGTATTCTATGTATGCTACATTTCCTTTTCTTGTAACGAATGTTGTATGCGTATTTTGGTTGGCTGTATTCTGTGTATACTACATTTTCTTTTTGGTTCACTGTATTCTGTGTATGCTACATTTCCTTTTCTTGTAACGAATGTTGCATGCGTATTTTGGTTGACTGTATTCTGTGTATACTACATTTTCGTTTTGGTTGACTGTATTCTGTGTATGCTACATTTCCTTTTATTGTAACGAATGTTGCATGCATATTTTGGTTGGCTGTATTCTGTGTATACTACATTTTCTTTTTGGTTGACTGTATTCTGTGTATGCTACATCTCCTTTTCTTGTAACGAATGTTGCATGCGTGTTCTGGTTGACTGTATTTTGTGTATGCTACATTTTCTTTTCTTGAAACGAATGTTGCATGCGTATTTTGGATGACTGGATTCTGTGTATGCTACATTTCCTTTTCTTGTAACGAATGTTGCATGCGTATTTTGGTTGGCTGTATTCTGTGTATGCTACATTCCCTTTTCGTGTAACGAATGTTGCAGGCGTGTTTTGGTTGACTGTATTCTGTGTATGCTACATTTCCTTTTCTTGTAACGAATGTTGCATGCGTATTTTGGTTGACTGTATTCTGTGTATGCTGCATTTCCTTTTCTTGTAACGAGTGTTGCAAGCTTGTTTTGGTTGGCTGTATTCTGTGTATACTACATTTCCTTTTTGGTTGACTGTATTCTGTGTATGCTACATTTCCTTTTCTTGTAACGAATGTTGTATGCGTATTTTGGTTGACTGTATTCTGTGTATGCTACATTCTCTTTTCTTGTAACGAATGTTGCATGCGTGTTTTGGTTGACTGTATACTGTGTATGCTACATTCCCTTTTCTTGTAACGAATGTTGCATGCGTGTTTTTGATTGACTGTATTCTGTGTATGCTACATTTCCTTTTCTTGTAACGAATGTTGCATGCGTGTTTTGGTTGACTGTATTCTGTTCATGCCACATTTCCTTTTCTTGTAGCGAATGTTGTATGCGTATTTTGGTTGACTGTATTCTATGTATGCTTATTTTCCTTTTCTTGTAACGAATGTTGCATGCGTGTTTTGGTTGACTGTATTCTGTGTATGCTACATTTCCTTTTCTTGTAACGAATGTTGCATGCGTGTTTTGGTTGACTGTATTCTGTTCATGCCACATTTCCTTTTCTTGTAGCGAATGTTGTATGCGTATTTTGGTTGACTGTATTCTATGTATGCTACTTTTCCTTTTCTTGTAACGAATGTTGCATGCGTGTTTTGGTTGACTGTATTCTATGTATGCTACATTTCCTTTTCTTGTAACGAATGTTGCATGCGTGTTTTTGGTTGACTGTATTATGTGTATGCTACATACATGCGTGTTTTTGGTTGACTGTATTCTGTGTATGCTACATTTTCTTTTCTTGTAACGAATGTTGTATGCGTATTTTGGTTGACTGTATTCTGTGTATGCTACATTTGGTTTTTCACCTTTTAGACCTACTTTTGTTTAACACTCGATTTTGATAATTCTGATAATAATGTTGTAATTCAGCAATATTGGTTCCTTAAACATTTAACTTAAAGCTGTGAAATTTTTATTAATAATAAATTATAATTTTATTGTTTGAACTTTTCATTCTAATACCAAGTGTACATATAAACATATATACATATATTTTACAAATAGTACATTCAAGTCCCACAAAAACAAGTCCTGCGGAATTAAAACAAATATACTAGAAATATTTTAAGACAAAACATGTACTTAAATGTCTTATCATGTGACGTCTTTCAAAAATATCTTTCGCTTAATTATTTTCCATCTTACTTTAAGTGTGTTTGCTTTTGCTACGGAGTGCACATATGTCGAAAACAATTCGATAATCATATGTCTGTTAACTTGTTCTTAAACGACAGAAATATTGGAACACACTTTTTTAATTTACATGAATATTCATACATTTTATAGATACGTACTGCATATATAGAATAATGTCAATGTTTTTTCTGCAGTGTTCTATTGAAATGTTACATATTTCCTTTAAAACATTAAAATAAATTATAATTAATAATATTATAGGTTATTGCATTTGTATGGCTAAATATTACTTGGAACGAGTTGTTTTGGCAAAGGACGACGAGCTTGCGAGTCGTCCTGCGCCAAAACAACGAGTTCCAAGTAATATTTAGCCATACTAATTCAATAACCTTTTTATTGTATACTTTCATATTGTTTTTGATCAATGTTAATTGTATGACTATTACTTTTCATTGTATTTGTGTTATTTTTATAGCTTTTGATGGAATTCCTATCTTGCCATTCAGTTTCATTTTGTGTGGATGATTATTTTGCGCGAAAACGACGTCGACGTCGGATGACGTCATTAAAAACATACAGCGATTTTCTGAAGTTTGTTTACCATTCGATAACGTTAAAAACAGTGGGTGAGTGACCATTTGAATTATTTTATCAATTTTTGCCATAAAAGGTTGGAAAAAAAACTCGTATTTTTTTGTTAACACTATAGGAAGGATTCCGTTATTTTTATTTGAAAGTAGCTCCTTATTTCTATTTTGCGACTCTTAGCAAGCACGAGCAAAAGTTCCCGTGCAATATCAATGCGTGCAATATCGTAGAATATTGCACGCTTAGCTCAATGCAAACTAAACGGGACAATATGAAAGTATACAATATTGTATTAATACTAATATGAATCAATTGAATATTCAATCGTAGTATTTGTTTTTAGGTGGCATTGAACGTTATTACCATGGGTCTCGTGATTTATCATTGTATAAAGATGACAGAAATGTTGGAAAACCAGACTAAGGTAATCCGATTGTTCAGCTCTATTTTAACACCATATATTACTTTAGACTTCTATAAAAATAGAATCTTGTGTACCCAAGTTTTCACAGATTATTATTATTTGGACATTTTCCAGGTAAGTACTAAATTGCAACTTTTGAATTCATACACAAATATATGTAAGCTGAACTGTACATTATTATCAAAATATTTTGGATATAACTTCATACTGTTTCCAGAAAGCGCAAATATTTATTTATGTTTTCAGATGGTGCATTATACGTTACCTGTAACGTTGGCATTGAGTGTAGTTTACGTTGGTTTGGTATGTTGTTAGTGTTATTGTTTCATAGTTTTGTCTATACAACACAATGGAATCAATTTAAACTGATGGTAGACTAAGAATGAATACTTTTCTATTTATAAAGACGGATAACTAAATACAACTTTAAATGAAAAAAATAACTACCGGGATTCCCATTTCTTGAGTAGAAATAGTTTCCGGGATTCCCATTTCTTTTTATATGTATACCAATAAATGATTCATGATTGTTTATGTGTTATATTGGATATTAATGCTGCATAGTTTGTTAGAGATTATAACTTGGCGAGATTATAATCTGTATTCACACTGTCCCGTTTTATTGGACAGATAATAGGGTAAGAGAGAGGTTTGGTGCACCCTAGAACCTGATTTAAACCCTAGCAGCCTCTTTTGACACTGACCGTTCCATGGCGGTAGTCCTAGTGTCAACCCCTCAATGTTGTGATGTCATGTCTTGGTTTTCTTTCATCTTTGTAATTATTGTTTGAGTCTGTGCGTGTTTTTAGTTGACTGTGGTCTTTGAATGCTACCATTCCTGTTTGACAATTATACTGGTCTCAGAAGGACAATTATACGGGTCTCAGAAAGACAATTATACGGATCACAGAAAGAAAATTATACTCAGAATTATACTGGCCTCAGAGAGACAATTATACTGGTCTCAGAAGACAATTATACGGGTCTCAGAAAGACAAGTATACTGGTCTCAGAAAGACAAATATACGGTTCTCAGAAAGACAAGTATACTGGTCTCAGAAAGACAAATATACGGTTCTCAGAAAGTCAATTATACTGGTCTCAGAAAGACAATAATTATACGGGTCTCAGAAAGACAATTATACGGGTCTCAGAAAGACAATTATACTGGTCTCAGAAAGAAAATTATATGGGTCTCAGAAAGATAATTATACTGGTCTCAGAAAGACAATTATACTTGTCTTAGAAAGACATTTATACTGGTCTCAGAAAAGACATGTATACGGGTCTCAAAAAAACAAGTATACGGGTCTCAGAAAGACATTTATACTGGGCTCAGAAAGACAATCATACGGATCTCAGACATACAGTTATTTGGGTCTCAGAAAGACAATTATACGGGTCTCATAAAGACAATTATACGGGTCTCAGAAAGATAATTATACGGGTCTCAGAAAGACAATTATACGGGTCTCAGACAGACAATTATACGGGTCTTAGAAAGACAATTATACGGGTCTCAGAAAGACAATTATACTGGTCTCAGAAAAACAATTATACGGGTCTCAGAAAGACATTTATACTGGTCTCCGAAAGACAATTATACGGGTCTCAGTAAGACAATTATTCTGGTCTCAGAAAGACAATTATACTGGTCTTAGAAAGACATGTATACTGGTCTCAGAAAGACAATTATACGGGTATCAGTAAGATAATTATACTGGTCTCAGATAGACTATTATACGGGTCTCAGTAAGACAATTATTCTGGTCTCAGAAAGACAATTATACGGTCTTAGAAAGACATTTATACTGGTCTCAGAAAGACAATTATACGGGTCTCAGAAAAACAAGTATACGGGACTCAGAAAAACAATTATACGGGTCTCAGAAAGACATTTATACTAGTCTTATAAAGACAATTATATGGGTCTCAGAAAGATAATTATACGGGTCTCAAAAAGACAATTATACGGGTCTCAGAAAGACAATTCTACGGGTCTCAGAAAGACAATTATACTGGTCTCAGAAAAACAATTATACGGGTCTCAAAAAGACATTTATACTGGTCTCAGAAAAACAATTATACGGGTCTCAGGAAAACAAGTATACGGGTCTCAGAAAGACAAATATACGGATCTCAGAAAGACAATTATACTAGTTAGTCTCAGAAAAACAATTATACTGGTCTAAGAAAGACAATTATACTGGTCTCAGACAGACAGTTATACTGGTCTCAGAAAGACACTTATACTGGTCTCAGAAAGACAATTATACTGGTCTCAGAAATAAATAATCAATATGTAAAATCACAAGTAAAGTGGCAACACTCGATACATATGACTTTCATATATTAAAACTGTGTACATTTGGAAACAATATGAACTTGACAAGGTTTTCAAAGCAAAATTAGAAACCTGGAATGTTTATACATAGTGACCTAATTTACCCTTTTTCCATAAAGAACACTCCGATATAATACACAGCGTGTTTGTCTACAAAGCACAGTGTCAATATCAATTTCGAGATATTTCGTGGATAAACCTATTGCCTTGATGACTTTTCGTTCCGTCAAATAAATTTGCTATTTTCTAATACTCTTTTCCTTATCCGATAAAGTATATTTCTATAAATTTGCTTAATTTTATTTTCAGATCACCGTTCAGGTTATCATTCAGACGAGAGTTATCTGTTCTTTGAAACCGAAAGAAATTATGACAGATGCAGAAGTTATATTTATATATGAGGTTGCGCAATGATGTTTGGTTAGTGCACTGGTTTTAGGAACCATTGCTCGTGGGTTCGAGTCAAGTATTGTATAGTGCAACTGTATAGTGTTAACGTTCTAATGTTTGTATTTAATAATTAATTGTACCGATGTAACAAGGCATACAGTGAGACAACACATTTCTCTCTACTGCCTCTACTTTAGCAATCAAACTTAAGTTCGAAATTGTTACGCAGTGAGGCCTGGTTTACGTATTGCAGGTGAAACAATGAATAATTTTGTCACATATGTGTATATGGGCCATTGTAGAGTGTGTGTTTTTCATATCAAATGATATCAACACAAAAACTCAGCTTGTGCATTTAGATAATACTGTTTTATTCAGTTCTTTTATCTGGTTTTAATTTGATAATTCCTTTCAAAGCAACTATGCGTTGTATTTAGTAATACTTGTTTGGTTTAACATTCGTTACCTTTGTATAGACAAAAAGCTACTCCAGCAGGGCGACCGTTAAAAAAACTTCAAAAAACATTTGCTAAATTGTACCATTTTACCACAATGATTTTATTTAAAACCACAAACACACACAGAAAAAAAGGAGATGAATAAAAGGCACGATAAGACATCACAAACACGAAAAGGTTGACAATAGGGCTACCGCCTTGGAACGGTCAGTTGCAAAAAATGCCGCTGAGAGTTTAAACCAGGTTCTAGGGTGCAACAAACCTCACTCTTACGCTATTGTCAACCCAATAAACTGGACAGTATATATATATATATCCCAGTATGCCTTATAAGGAACCTTCTCCATGTGCCAAACACCGGATCCTTCAAATGATTCAGAGAGGGTTAGGCTGAGAAATCAAAACATTGCATGCTGTCCCCATATGACCATAAGTCCGTTCCCCTTAAGAGGAGGATCCGAACATCAAATCGAAAAACCCGTTTCATAATGTATGCGTTTATTAGTATCTATAGCATATAAGAATTTCCATTAAAACATATTGAAAATCGCGCGTTCAGTCTTCATTATGGTCAATTTGACAGTTTGACTATGACTTCTACCACCAGAGGGTCAGACCCTAGATTCGAAACCTGTGTTGTCATCTACACATTCTAAGCAACACTCTGCTAAATACGGGCATGTTCCTTCAAGTAGTGTACAAAGAGTTTAGGTTACGAGATTATAACGAAAGTGCCTGATGAGTCCATATAACTCGATGGAAGAGGATCCGTACATCACATCTCCTAACCCATTACATAGTGTATGCGTTCATCACAT